>VFFE01007972.1:14377-61190 GCA_008921705.1 Burhinus oedicnemus
AGCCAGAGCCTCTCTGCATACCGTTCCTTGGCATCAGCCATAAACATGGGTCTTATCACTCTGAGAACGAACGGTTTCCTGCACAACATGCTGTTAATTTCAGCAGTTAGAAGAGGCCCAGCTAACAAGCAAAGTTACTGAACAAAATTGGTCCTGCTTTACCTCAAACTAGGACAACCTTGCACTAAATAGAATGCAAAAACTAAGAAATTTGTAAAGCTAGTTAGTGGGAATTTCTATGTGTTCACCCTGCTTCAGAAAATGTCAGTCTAAAATGCAACAGTATTTTTAAGAATACCACAAGTGAAACACCAATATTATTTATATTCATAAAAATGTTTTGCCCAAATACATTCAACTTCAGATATAAATTGGGTACTTTTCCCCCTCTGCAACCTACTTTTGAATAGTGCTTCGCAATATGAGGAGAATATTGAATAATTGGCATGTTAACTGAGTTCAGCTACTAGCTTTTTCCTGTGGATGGAATCTGAGTAGGTTATACAGAACTGTGTCTATTAGACTCTAAATCAATGTCGCACATCCAAATTGCATGCAGAATTTAATTCTCCAGTCCACTGTGCAATCAGACTATAAAGACAAAAACCTATTTTAATTCTGGCTGCTGGCTGCAAATCAGGGTCTTCTCTGAGACATAGCACATCTTCCAACTGCTATTCACTGAATATCTGATCTAAATCATTCAAAAAATACATCATTCATGGCAGCAACAGGCTAAGCACTTGCATGTTGGTATTATCATGCTGTTTTTTCAGTGTCTTAAATTCTCAGTCCTCGCAGACAGATATGGATTCATTTTCTACATATAAGAATGTATAAATATGTGTATGAAGCACTGCTGTGAGTTTTTAAGTTTACTTGAAAGTTTGGTTCCAGGGGTAAAAGAACTATGTCTGGAGGTGAAGGACAAAATATAGCTCTCTGACTTTCAATCAGTGTGGCGCCAATCCGTTCTCTCAGAGAGATCCATAGAGTGTTGGACAATTGCATATCTGCCCAACAGGCCCTTTTGTATTGGGTTTCACAGAATTGTGATGTACCTGCCTTCCCTCATGATTATTTATCCTTCCTAACTGATTTCACATAGCAGAAAAAGGAATGATTTTTTTATATTAATCAAGGTACAGTACCCCTTTGCAATGTCAAAGTACATGCATCCTTGAGAAGACACGAGACAAGAAACTTGAATCTGCCTTATTTTAAGGCCTGATAATAGGCTTTCCACCTGAAAATGCGGACATTTCACTCACCTAGGGCAGTCTGTGGGTGCATATTGTGACTGTAAGCAAGACTTTGCTGGGCTGCAGTGGAATGAGGCTGCCAGCACAACACAGAGAGCTGTGCCCGCACTGCCTTGCAGGAGGTGCTGCCTGCAACTATATGATGTACGAAGAACAGCTCAGAAGGAACTGTGAAGCATACCTTGAAGTAAAGATATCTCTGGATGTAAATCAGTTGTGAGGCCTCATCTCTCTCATTGAAGTTCCAGGGGGAAAGGAAGGCAGATACAGAGTTTCCCACTGAGCTGAGGTTTCAGCATTATGAATGTCACATATGCAGAATTAACGCAGGTGGGTTTTTTTAAGTTTGCCATAACTTTAATATCAGAGACTACATATTGCCTTGGTCTGAAAAGTCTTGAACAGAGTATTAAGAATGTACAAGGTGGCTACATATTGCTACAAGCAAATAAATGTCTCAGTAGTAAGCTGAGTAGGTCCCCAGTAACTTTTACATCTTAATGACAAACAAGCTATGTACATGGGATAACCTAAATGAGAAGGTGGCTTAAATGCAATCTTCCCCATGTGGTGAACTGAAATAATTATTTGGCTGCTCATCACTATTGGCCCTAATTTAAAAGTCAGGTTCTGCAGTACTGAAGTACTTAATTTCTCTTTTACTTAAAAGTTGAAAATGTGTTGAAGAGCATTGAGGGGTAAGAACTTAAGATTGATCATGAACACCCAGATTTAGTCCCTACTAAGTACTAAGTGAATATCCTATCTCCTTCACATTAATCCAAAGTACTTTTGACTGTATAATCCAAGGATGCCTTCTCATTTCATTGTCTTGCATAAAAGCACACGCTGGAAGTAAAACAACTGTAAAGTGCAACTATTTATAGGATCATTCGGTAGTTTTTAATCCTCAGAGATTTTTTTTAATTAAATGCTGAATTTAAAATGAGAAAAATGAAAGACTAGGTTAAAACTGTGTCACTTCTTAGACAAATATTTCCTTACAGAATGGGAAATGACTTGCAATATTCGAATGCAGTCTCTAAGCTGAGTTTATAGCATATTAACTACTCCATCGGTTCTACTCCTGCAAGCATGAGACCCTTAAGGAATTCAGTTCAATGCCATAAAAAATGTACTTCTTGCCTAACGTTCAAAAGGAAACATAAAACATTCTCAGTGCTTTACATGAGCATTCTCATATGAGAATTCATGGAAGATTGCCTTTGGATTGATCTGTCTCTGCATCCATTGTGGCATAGTTTTTAGGCTTCATAACTGAAGTACGTTAATTAAATTTCTTTTTTTCTAAAAGGGAAAATACAGGGATTTTTCACTTTGAACAAAAGGGATCATAATGTACATATAATGTGGTTCTTCTGTATCCCCCATGGTGTCTATTGCATCACGAGGGATCATGGGTACTACCACATCTGAATTATTTTGTAAGATTGTTTTCGTATTGCATACTTTCATATCATTACTTTTCTCTTGTAACAAAGCACTTTGCAACTCAGAAGCTGGATAGAAGAAGGTAATTTCTTTGTTGAAATACAATCACCTCTCTTTTGGTGAAGTGACAACCATTTAATAAACATAGTCAGGGAAAAATGGTGTAGAACAACCACCAGTGAGGGCTGCAAGTAGAGCTGATTCATCATAAAAGCACCCAGAAATCATCCATGTTTGAATAGAATGAAGGAATAATTACATTTATTTTCTGTCTCTTCTCATAACAATGCTATGTAAAATGTGTGGATTTAAAAGGTATGAGAAATTTAGTCAGTCCCGCAGAGTTGCACAACTGTGTCTTATTTGTAATTCCAATGGAAGAAAGTAGCAGCAGAGCCTCTGGTCACGTTTCTTACATATGGTGTGATTGTCTAAAGTGCAAATCATAATTAAAATAGAAAATCCCCTAAGCTTCCCATAAAGGAGGGCAGGGAATAGTTTTCAAATAGCAGTGATATTTTATGGATATATTTTCTTTATCCTGAATAAAATGAATAATTTAAAAAAAAAAGAATTCACAAATGAAAAGTTAGAAACAGATTATGTACCATTCATTGAACGGAGTGTTTAATTTAGAGGATTTCAAAGCATTTTGATAACAATAAGTTTGAAAATATATAATGGACTTGCATTTTGAAATTAGGTTAGAGCATAAACATTATAAATCTTCGTACAACTCCAGTACTAAAAAGAAGAAAGAAGAAAGATGACTAAATAATTTAGGGAGCTGGCTACGGGCCAGATCTTTCAAATCCTCTCTCCAATGTTCACTACAAAATCATATGCCATGAGGTTGAAAGACTGTAATGTTATTGAGTGGAATGTCTATTATCCCCTCAAATATTAGGTATGACTTAAAAAAAAAATTTCTTTCTAAGGAGGGAGGATGCCAAAATGCTGTCATCCATCTCTTCTGCATTGGCCAAAGCAACGAAGGGAGTTCCACTTTGCTGTTTAATCTTCTGGCATATCTTGGACAGAAATAGAATGTCATTTTGTTTACTTTGTCACTTCGATGTTTTTAAGTGGCCTCTCCTGATGGATCCAAGACATCCTTCTCCCTTTCTTCCTGTGGTAAGGCCATACAGGTCAGTTCTGATAATCTGATGCATCAAAACTAATGTTGGCATCTTCTTTAAAGAAAAAAAAAGAAAAAGAAAGGGAAAAAAATCACTCATAGCAACAACTATGAGAATTTTTTTTTCCTGTAACTAAATGTAGGTGGTTCTACTTTAGATGCCAAATTTCTTATAGTAGGTATCTAAATTCCATCAGCAATACAGCTCCTCTTGGAAAAAAAAGTTGGATACCTGGACTGTCAGGAAAATGGGTTTATCTTAGGTATTTAGGGAATGATAGAACAGATTTGAACTATGTGGGGAATGATAGTAAACAGATTAAATTGTCCTTTTGTAGAATATTTCATTTAGGTAACAGCAAGTTACCTGCAGTATTGCTTCAATGGCAAATTACATGGAATTTAGGGAATCATGCCATCAGAATGCACCAAACGGGACTTTATTGGTATGCTGCAAAATATTTTCTGGACTGAAGCTTAGCAGAAAGGTGATAAAAATACTATCTTCATCTGACACTATCCAGTTTTCTTAGGGTGGGAGTGTGCTGACTTCAAAGGAGGTCATAATCATAGAGTTTCAGTCTGGTAAAGTGAGCAGTTTTATGCCTATGGAGCTTTATGCATATGAGGTTCATATTCCATGACAGAGGCTGCTGAATATACCATTCCCAAGTTAGTGGCTGAGACTCTCTTATGTTCTAGGTTAGACTTCTAACTACAAGGCCCAAGGAGTCATCTCTTTTACCCTGAATATAAAATTAAGACTCTGTGATTTTAAAAAATGTATGCTAAAGTTGTATGTGTAACAAATGTGGTTGTCCTTGCATAGTACATGCAATCACCCCACCTGCAAGTCCCAGTTAATTTGCTCACAGTGGTCTGTGAAGTTACTTGTTTTAAATGCGTTAGATTCAGTGCATGCGTCATAGATTTAGCCTTTAATAACCTGGCACAGTTTGTATTTGTCCCAGCTGGGTTACGCAATTGGGAAATTTGATCCAATACCTTCTAACATTCATAGATTCTTAAGAAGTAAATGTGATATAGTCTTGATATGACTGATTTCTATTTACACAAAACTTAACTGAGCTATGATTACTTTATCAGAAAGCTTGCTATTATTGTTTCTATTTCTGATTAACAATCACTTCAAGTTTTTCGTCTCACAAAGACATTGAACAGGCTTGCTGTAGAATTCCAGACCAATGGGATGTTAAAAAAAAGTACCTTGTAAGGCTAGAAAACTACATAAATCAAATGACGACCACAAGAAGTTTCTGAGCAGTGGTACTTTGACAGATATGTACCACTGTAGTTAGGGAACCACTTCTTGATACTTTAAAAAAAAAAACAAAACAACTCCATACCTTTCACAAGGAGTTTGCTTTACATGCTGTTTAAACTTACGATATGATACAGTTTCTGAAAGCTTTAATTCAGGAAAGGGAAGTGATGGCTACTTACAAAGCTTCAGGACTTAGTTCTGCTAATGCTCAATGCTTATGAAAGCAAATTTCTCTTGCTTTCTCTGTGTATTAGCCTGAGAGACAACCAATTTCTGAAAGGAACTTTCAGGTTTTCATTCTATGCTTTTTTAAGGAAAATTAAATTATGATGAGAAAACAGGATGGTTTTCATCCCAGAGTCTTTGGAAATGTCTTCTGACATTCTCTAATTCCAACTACTTCTTTTTTCATATGCTTCATATACTTTTCATACTTTTTCATATACTTCACTTTCATATATCATTTCCAAAGGAATTTAGAGATTTATTTAAATTTCTTTTTAGCTTCTCCAGTTGATGTTTTTAGGAAACTTGTTCTTAGTGATTAACCCTCTTTTTTTTTTTAGTTTGAAGGATGGAAAATTGGGATTGCTCCTTTCTGCACCATTTTGTTAAGAGCAGCCTTCTTGATTAAAACAAATTCTCAGCTTTTTCTTAAAGAGCCTAAAAAAGAGGCTTCAGAATTTATATCCTATATGACCTACTAATCTGCAACTCAAAGTATGTTAGCTTTTTAGGGTGTCGGCCTTTCCAAGTTGATTCTGTTTAACACGGACTGAATCTACGTTTCTGCCTGTGCTCTGACATCTTGTGTCATGTTCCCGTGTGCTTGCAACATCCTTGCTTCCGTACAGGAGGTCAGATTATTTTTCTTACAGCCCACACAGAGAAAGTCTTCTGCTGTCAGCTCTCCTTGCTTCCTACCAAGAGGGTTGGAGGTTTGAACTCATCATACGTTGCCTTTTTGTGAGGGAAGCAGGTCACGCTGCGGGGAAGGAGTGCTTACATAATGAGAAAGCAGAAAATGCAGTGTTGTCACCTCTCCAGTATCCCAGGGAAAAGCACATCTGGGGCTGTATTGCTCCTTGATGAAAAGAGGAAGTGCAGAGGTAGACTCTCCATTCAAGAGGAGTCTATAATAAAGTAGAGGACAACCAGAGGAGCCAGGCATAGAAAGAACAGCATGGTCTAAAACTCCATGTAAACTTATTTTAATCCAAACACATCAACATATGCCTTACAGGCTTCTTTGTGAAGTGGAAGTCCTACTCAATGGTGATATTTACAGTCAAAGTCAAATTTAGAAAGCACTCCATATGCCAGGCCTTCTACATTCTCCTATGCCCTCTATATCTCCTTCCCACTCCCATTCATTGTCTCTTCTTAATGTCATGTTTGCTGTAGGTATAAAGACTACATGGTTAAATCATATTTTAAATTCAGTTGTGTAATGAATGTCCTGCACTCTCATTTGGGCTTCCTTACTGCTGAGAAGTACAGGCAACTTTTACCAATAGTATGAAATAAACAGGGGTCTGGTCGTTGTTCTGCCAAAGCAGCTGTCATAAGCTAACAATAACTTTTAGACACTGTGCTGCTTCTGATAATTCTTTGCAGTTGCTGCAGGGCCAAATCTTTGTTTATCTTCTGTCATAAAATACGAGTCATGAAGATTCTCTGATTTTCATTCCCCCAGAAGATCAACAATGACTTACCCTGTAAAACATTCAGACTTAGCAAATTTGAAACACTCGATTGTAATTTTTAAGTGAGAAAACTGCTATAGTGTAGAAGCTTTCACACATCAAAGGGTACATGTTCTAAATTAAAACCTACTATTTTGTAAGACATTAAGAACAGCAATGTTTCACCCAGAACAGTCCTGAGGAACAGGCTTTTTGATATCAAGGGGTAGGGTTCAAGTACTAATATTCCATTTAATATTACTATTTATTTCTGCTGTTGGCCCAATTTTTGCAAGCACTAACATTAGCACTGAGGAGGAATATAAAATATGGTTACTCTTTAAATTCCTGGAAGATCAGCATGAACAAAAGCAAAATGGTTTCTTTGAGTGGACTCAGTAACAAAGAAAATTTTTTTTTGTTTTCTTACCTGATCCTGTGCAGCATCAATAAGGTGAGTTGAAACTGTTGGGATATTCAAGCTAAAATCAAAAATACTGATGACACAAATGCTCCCACTTTCATAAAATGAACTATGAGTTGAATTCTGCTAACTGACTGATAGAAACTGGTCTTCAGTTCACCCAGAAGTGTTGGTCTCCCTCAGACTCTCAGTGTGGTTCTTGTTTTTGCTAGGAAATCCCACAGAGCTGATAGTTTGAATGACCTTCTGTCATGCAATAAGTGGGAACTGAAATAAAAACTTTGGAGATGAGGGACCCCAACATGATAAACATGTTTTTCTAGATCGATGTTTTTCAATTTGTCTGTGATGGTTTCAGCAATTCCTGTCCTTCAAACCTGTCCAGAAAAACCTGCAGTGCTTTGTTGTCTAACTCTTATTTGTTTGACCCTTGGCTGAAGTTGCAATGTTCCCTCATGTCTGTTTTTCCACTTCTTTTTTTTTTTTTTTTTTTTTTTGAATTTCAGACTTATCAACGAGTCTTTGAGGGACCAGTTGTTAGTTACAATACAGAAGACTTTCACATACACCCGAACACAGGCACAGCACCTCTTCATTATCCTCATGGAGTGCATGAAGAAGAAGGAGCTGGTATGTTCACACTTTCCTTAGAGGCAAAAAGAGAGCTCAATGCATTGTTTTGATCAAGTCTTTCAGGTGCCTGTTGAAGGATTTCACAAATCTGACCACTGTGATCCAGACTCTAAAAGGATATTATATCATGCTGACTTTTGTTTGCTTTAATCTATATTTTCTCATTTATAGTGATTAATCCAACAGGTCTGTTCCCTTTGTAAATTCCTCTACATTTTCTTTGACAAGACAAAATCCAGCTAGTAGAGTATGGATATTACTGCTTTTCAGTCATCCTCAGGCATATAGTGATTAAAATTCTACCTCATTCAACTACAGAAAACCTCAGAAGGAGACATAATTGTTTATCTGTCACTGGGATCTTACTTTGAAGATGCTGTAGAGTTGCACAAGTATCAGTAAGGCTATTATTTTATTATGAAGATGCATGACAGGAAAACAGCTTTTCTCCAAGGCTTCTATTCTGCAGTGGCAAGGCTATGCCTTTAACACATAGTTATAATTTCTTGAAGAACACAAGGTCTTTCAACAATTTCTGGGAGCTCTATGAAGCTGCTTTTGCAGAAGCATTTCTGAAGCAAAATTGCATTGTAAAAGACTTGGGGTTCAGCTCCAGGGGGTTTTATTTCTTACATACTGACTAAATAGACACATTTCAATTTTGTAACTTAATCTTTCTTCTAAGCTTTGTTTTCGGTTCATATCGCACCTTCCTGCTACACTTTGTGTAGGGTAACAATCAAGAGGAAAGATTGAGTCAGTTGTTTTATAGAAGTTTCATTTTCTGAAACTGAGGTTTTTTATGACTTCATCCTCTGCAGTGTGTTTTAATTTCAGTTGAAAAATGGCATAGAGTAATTAATACCACTGGAGAGGAACAGGGAAAAATGGTTAGGAAGTGTTAAAAAAAAAGGCTGCCCTTCTAAACAGAGCTTTGCAAAACAGAAGATGCTTCTTTACATGGTTTAACTTGCCAAAAGCGCAATATTCTGTTCGGTAACCAGCTGTTCGTGCATCCGTCAAAAAGTGGTCAGCCTTCCTCCTGCATAACTAATCATTTACAAGTACCACAATCACCTAGTCTATACCTTGGACAATGGCAGAGAGGAGAGGATCCCAAGGACAACTTTTCAGGGAAGACATGACGGCAGCATGCAGTTCCACTATGCCATTGCAATGTACGTGGTTGATGGAGCTGGATGTACAGCAGTCCCTGCTGTCTTCTTCCTCCCACAACCAGAATTCAAACTGTATAGCAGGTTTTAAACATCCTTTAACTGTTCACAAGCAGTCAGTGCAGCCCATAAGGTAGACGAGTCATCCCTTCCCTAGGTGAACTACATCAAGGTAGAGTTCTTTTTTTCTTTCTTTTTCTTTTTTTTTCCCCCTCCAAAATCTCCTTTGCATTAAAGACTCTCAGAAAAATATGATTGTGCTACAGAAATACTTTTCTCATCCATTTATAGTTGTCAAGATGTACCATGATTTCCATGGCACTTGAGTTTGCTTTACATGTGTAGTACATATGTGCCTCATTCTACCTTATTGTTGAATTTGCTGTAACATTTCTTATCAATGATTAGCAGAGACATCTCCTTAGGGAAACAGCATTAATTCTTTTATGCCAGTTTCTGTTAATGTAGTAGTAATAGTAGTTGTAGTAGTAGTAGTAGTAGTAGTAGTAGTAGTAGTAGTAATAATAATAATAATAATAATAATAATAATAATAATAACAATAATGTGGACATATAGGACCTAATTGTGAACAGTGTTCTGCATGCCAATGTGAAAAAATATACTTCATGAGAGAAGATGGAAGAAAGGAATGAGGAAGGAAAGGAGAGAGAGAGCGAGAGAAAATGGGAGGGAGCAAGGGAGGCAGGAAGGAGGAAAGGCAGGAAGGTAGGAATAAAGGAAGAATAGGAAGTAGAAGCAGGCATTGCATTATCAAGACTGGAAATATGTAATTCTGGATTGTTCCAGACATCTAAATCTAGAACTGTTTGTCAGGCTTTGAACAAACTCTGCTACTGCAAAGTTAACTGTGAAGTTTTTGTCTGCAGTATTCACACTACGATTTTTATTCCAAGGAAGGCTGTGCATTTGTTACAAGTTTCTTTGCTGATATGTAATCTCTATCATAACTGAGATTCTTTACCTGCACCTCTTTTGAAGAGCTATTAGCCAGGAGATGGTTTGCCCAAAACTAGGTGCTCTGAATTTGAATTTATACTACTAACCCAACAATATGGAAAGGGAATACATTAGAACAAAAGTTTCTTTGTGGTACCTCAGCTGTACTCAGAGTGTTAATTTTAACAGTGGTGTGCTAGAAAGATTTTATGTCTGAGGTGTGATTGCTAGGCTAATGGTGTCCTTTAAGACTCATAACCTTGTATATGAATGTAAAAGAAACATGATACTCATAATGATGACAATAACGTTGCCAGAGGAGATGGATGACCTTGGAGATGTGACGTATTCCCAGGAGCGAGTGGTGACTTCACTGTTTCTACAAAGCCACATGTTTTATATTCCACATCTGTCCCAGCTCTTGTCCTTCCTCAGGCTTGACCTTCTGATTTGGTTGTGCATAAGACAAAATACTACTTGAAGAACTAATTTCATCATTAGTCTGATCTCCCCTCTCCCTAAAGAAATAAATAGAAGGAATATGCAAAAGATGATTGTCACAGAGAGCTCGGCAGCAACCAAATTGATCATGGCTATTTTCTCTAAGCTCATGGTCAGTGTGCCTAACTACTTGACTTTGTGGCTGCTGAGTTCATAGGGAACAAAGCAGACAGTGCAGGAAAGGCTTGCCATCTTACAGTGTGACGCTAAACAATTAAGTGCAAACAGGGTACGGGCAGGAAGATGCTCTTATAGTAAAGTCCATAAATGCAGATGAATCACACTTATAGTAAAGTACGTAAATACAGATGAATCACAGATGTGGAGAGAGAAAATAAAATGCAAGTTAATCTCTGGAAAGGAACAAAAAGCTATCTTTGAAATAATTTTTCCTACCCTACCTATGTAGAATATGTAAAAAGATTGGCATCTGTTTTATAAATTTAAGGTAAGTGTGGTGGCCAGGGAAAAAGCATAATCGTAACAAAAATTACCCCCTTCACAGAACATCAGATTTTTCAAGTTCTGACATTTTGGATTTCACTCTTAAAGAATGGTCTCTGAATTGTATGTCCAGGGAGCATCATTATTATGTCACTCAAGGTTGCATTTATTTAACTAAGTGTAGGTTCATTTATTGAATAAAACCTGAGTACGCTAGCCGGATGATAAGGTGAGGCTGCAGCAGAAGAGACATCTAAGTCTGTTGGGTTTGCAAGACAGAGGAAATTCCACTTCTCAGTTTAAGGAGTGGTTTTTATTAAATCGTGAAATTAGGTGTGTTGATACTGCAAGCATCAGAGTTTATGTTCAGAAATGGATTTGGACCAAGGTGCTTAAAGAGGTCTATGGTATAAAAATCTATTTAAAATTAAATAGACTATACAGATCTGTATATATAACTGTAGATTACAAGGGTAAGAGAGTGTTTTGTATATAATTTATAGAGATTCTCTACTGTCACATTTACATAGGATTCTCAAAAAAAGTTTATGCCAAGAATTTCCTAAAACAGGAGCAGAAAGGCTCACCAAAGCTAAGTGGGCAGGAAGCAGTATTGTAAAGTCCAGTCCACACTGCTTTTCAAAAAGCACTGTGAAAATTTTTTGTACATGTTGCCATCTCCAGCATGCAGCTCATGAGAAGCTAAAATAGCCCATTTGATGATACCTTGCCTGCCACTAAAAAAAAAAAAAAAAAAAAAAAAGAAAAGAAAGAAGTGGAGGGGAGAGGGAATTTAAGAAAAGAAAGAAGAATTTTTTGCTTAGGACATGTGCATTCCATATCAATTAGTCCAAAGCTATAATAAGGTGGAATTCAATAAATTTAGAAAAAAAAAATATATATATACATAAAAGTAGAACGAGACAGTCTTCAAGGTATTTTTTGATCTTTCATTCTATTGTGTTTACCCTGCTGATCTCAGAATACAAAGAGCAGTTGAGGGCATTGCCTGAGGCCTCAGTCTGGCGGGGATATTTCCCAATGGAGCCCCAGCTCAGCCCCGGAGTCAAATAGCAGTGCAGAAGGGAATCCCTCAGATAGCAGGCTAGGAGAGCTCACTTCAGATAGTCCCTCAAAACGTTGTGTTGGCTTATAGTTCAGAAGTCTGTTTCCAGCTGTGCTAAGGAGTTTGTATTTCGGTCTCAGTAAATAAGTTAGCCTTATTATTTGCCCGTAAAGACAGTAATTCTGGTGTTAAGAGTTTTCTGACAAACACAGGCTGCTCCATCCTTTTAGGAGTACTTAATAATTTTGCAGCTTAGACTGGCATGTTGCTGGAGTGCTTTTTTCACAAATCACAGTGTGAACTTCTCAGAAGCCAGAATGGGCTTTCCAGCAGGCTGTGTGTGTCCATCTGTGGAACTTCTTGGGGCAAGCACTAGGAAAGGCCACCTTGGCAAGCCAGAAAGGTCTATGTCCCTGAAAACAACCACACTTGTTGCAGTGAGATACATTCGTTGAAAAACTAATGCTTCCAAAATAATGTTTTGAGAGTGACTAGACCTAATCTTACATCCATTTAACAGAAAAGGCATTTGCCATGAATCAGGATGGGTCCAATCTTAGTACCTTAGTAATCAAAAAATGGCACATTAACACCAGCAGTAAAGACCATGTACCGCCTGCTGGTTAAGTTTGTTTCCTTATTACTACCACGACCATTTTCTTCTAAATTTGTTTCCTTGAATATTTGAAATCTCAGTTACTACATTAAGCAAATTGGTGGTGTCATTACCTACCACTGCATTACAAGAACGGTTTTCAGAATGATGAGCATATGGATGGTGGGCATAGGCTTGTGTGCATCCATGAATTCCTGGAACTCGTTTCCACATAGAGACAACAGACACAATTTAATTAATCTCTTGCTAAAAGAGAAACAATAAAATCCCATCTCTGTATCACGTCAGCAAGTAATGGATATTTTTCACTTGCCTCTCCTTTTCTCTGTTATTCCTGTACCTCAGTGTACGGTCACTGTGACAAGCATAATGGCTGCTTGGGGATAGTGTAAACCTTACTTCTGCATTGGGTTCTGAGTGTATATATATATGATAATAGGTCATTCCACATGACTTCATGACTAACTTGAAACTCTGGTGCTGCCAGATTAAACAAAGCAGGTGTCATGCTGAAGTAGCTGGGTGCATTGAGCTGAGATCAGGACCATCTGCATCATGAAGGTGCTTGCTATTTATTGTGGTTTTCCCTTCAAACAGAGATGGATCTGGATTGTCCAGAAATGCACAGTGCATGAGCAGGCTGTGTTGCAAGGCTAACATTCACGCTCCAATATTATCTTACTAATGCAGGGCTTTGACTCAGCTTCTTGGTTACTTACCCGAAGTACTCAGAAGCTGTTGAGTGATTTAGCAGTTTCTTTCCTATTTGGACAACAAATAAGACCTATTCATCTTCAGTGGTTTCATTTTTGTCTGACTGAAACAGCTGGAGCCAACCTGTTCATGTTTCTGGAAGAGTTTATACTGGGAAGAGCTTGACCTGATCGTATACTGGCTGCAAAAAAATTGTGCTTTTCAGCTGGATGTGCCGGCTCAGTAAATTAGTATGCCAATTAAACACCATCTGCAACTGTTTATTAGCATACACGTAGATATGTTCTGAATTAAATATTAGATAAATCAGATGGACTTTTAAGTATTTACCAGCATGTTGTCACTTCATTTCTTTGGCCCTTCCTAAAGGTTAAAAAGTTCATTTAGATCCATTTTTTTAAAGAAATTTGGCTTCATAAGCAAATAATTTCAGCTGAGGTTTTTTAATGCTGATGGAATCTTTTCAATAGAGGAGGCAGAAGAGGGATTGCTGACTTCTCAAACAGTACAAATCAACTGTAGTTCCTACAGGAGGATAGTTGCTGTGAACAGCATGTAATTTGGCAGTAGAGATCTGGAGCAGGAAATCATCATGTAACTACTGGCCTGCTGGTTGCTGAAACAACTCTTGTCTCTCCCTTGGAAACACTCTGCAAGATTTCCAGCATAAAGTGTACTGATGCTAATTAGTCCTCTATGTCCAAATTGAGGTGCCAGTTCTCTTCAGCCGTGACTAGCAACTCTCCCAATTTTGATGGTTAAATCTCCTATCCAATCAGTGCAAATCAATAGGATTAGCCTAGTACGTAGGCTCTACCTCTGTAAGTAAGTGTTAAAATGATGATTACAAGGTAGTTCTAAATTATGCAAACCTCATTTGATTTCTTTTTGCTAAAGAGATTAAAACATATTTTGTTTTTTCAGCCGCCAAGAAGCCAGATGAAGTTAGCTCGGCTTTGCCATTGGCTCCACAGAGGACAAAATTTAATCCTAAGACTGGGGGTTTTATTTCAGTAATTCAGAGAACAAGTTCCACAAGCAAAGTAGCTATGTACACTTAAAAAAAAAAAAAAAAAAAAAAAAAAAAAAGGCAGCTGTTGTATTACACTGAAGCCTTGAAAAGCTTTTGATCCTACCAGCTGCTTTTCAACTGCTATCAGAGGAGGTAGGGCTTCTGCTGACAGAAAGCACAAGAATGTCAACTGTTGAAGAAAAAGTGTGCAATTTAGGCAGTTATTTGGTCCATCCTGAACCTCTCCTGTGCCACCTTCAGCACAAATCTGCAAAGACCAATATTCCTGTTGTTGCTTACATTCAGTAAGTAGACATTTTCTGGTTTTTTTAGTGCATACTGCCTGCACAATTATTACAGATGGAGTGACCTAGTACTACAAACCTCTTTTCTTCCTACGCATGCTGTGATTAAAACTGCAGCTACAGAAATTAAATTTAGAATGTTTCTTTTCCCTCTAAAAATATAAGCTTGTGAAAATATCCATTACCCCATTTACACTGTTAACAAGTAATTCCGGGAGATGCACACTGAATCATTATACAGCTCTGTCAATTGTCCCAGTAATGAAAGCAAAGGCAAAACAGTACTGTGTGAAACAGCAACTTCCACATTAGATAATATAGACCAATTTTTGCAATGAGGGAATTGGAAGGATTCAATGCAGTTTATAAATTCCGCAATACTGTTCAGAAACCTTTCTTACTCCCTGGCTCTGTTGTGTCTGGGGAGTTGTAATTTCTTTTGCCTTTCTTAGAAAATATAATTACTCTTTCCGTGGCTTCAGATGGGCCATGGAGACCCATTCATTACTGCTGTAATATCTTAGTCATAGATGAGGAGCTCACTGTATGAGACGCAGGATCTGTGTAGATACAGAGATAACTGCAAACTAAGTGAGCTGTCTTTTCCAAGTATTACCTACTTAGGCTCACCAGCAAACCAGCTAGGAAACTAACAGTTTGTAGCTATTTAGTTCTGTGTTTCTGTTGTTGGTTTCTGTGTGTTATCATGATGTTGTTGTCAACCTAAATACAGAATAAGCATATGTCTGCATCATCTATACCAAAGCAACCTGGGCATCCATGTACTGTCAGACTATTTGAAAATATGTTGCAAAGCAAAACTAGAAATTGAAGTTTAAGAGGGAACAAGAGTCCCCGACTTTAGTACCATTGGCCACCCAACTAATTCACCATACTTCCTTCTCAGGTCAGTATTTTCAGTTCAGATTAGAAGACATATGTGTGCATGTGAGTCATGCAGACAACATTGTTTAGGGCAATGACTTGCAAGACATAATTTTTCAGTATATACAGCAGTGGGAGTAATCAAACTGAGTTCTTGTTCTCTTAAAGTAACAGAATATTAGGTCTACCCATCTCAGTGATGAGCTTTTTACACTACTCATGGCTTTTTTATTAAAATTTGCCTTGAAAAACAATTCAGTTTTTACATTGCTTAGTATCTGTGAGTAAGAGATAGCTTACAGGTTAAATTATCTCACTGAAAGCCCAGAATGACATTATTTTGCTTGGCTGGTTTTTACAGAAATTGTCCTACCCAGGACTGTTACTTTAGCAGGAGAGCAGAGACATTGCCAATCCAAGGTTAGGTGCCAAAAGGAGCCTGTTTATTCAAGAGTAAAACTGTCTAAGACTATGATTTGCTGCCAGTTCTTAGTTTCCCAGAATGAGCTAATAGGACTTACGTGGGGACACCCACCCACATGAAGACCAGAGATAACTGTGACTCTAAATGTAAAACAAAGCTCAAATGGTATGCACATGATCTTACTCAGAAGGTCCGACACACACATAGACAGAAGTCGACTCTAAACCCTCCAGTCTGTGGTGTGGGTACCTGCTCATCTGTCAGAAGACAAGTGATTTCTGGGAAAAATGCCCATTTGATGGGTTTTCATGGCAGCTAACATCTCCCTTAAAAGCATTTTATTCAAGCTTCTCCTCAGTATGTGCTGGAACACATGTATGATTCGTATATCATCAGTGGATCAATGTTTGTGGATAATAGCTGCTTTGGGACCAGTGAGGTTAATAAACTCCTGTATAATAGGTTTCAATTGGTCTTAACTCCTATTACTTGGGACTCAGGTGTCAGAGCCTTCCAGGTGATAAAGCTTCATTATTGTATTCACTGTACTACTCATGTCCCTTTCTACCTTTTTAAGTCACTTTATGTTTTCAGAAGAAAATCTGTAAAGGTAGTGTCTTGTCAATACTTCCAAGAAGCCTCTCTACAGTAGAAGAGATGGAGAAAGTGAACTGCATCACATTTACTCCACGTTTCTTTCCTGAATCAGGGTGATGGAAGAGCTTGGATTACACCAGTGTTTGAATAAAGGTGCCTATCTTATCACCCAAAACTATTTCTCTCTTCATGGCTGTTCTTAATCAGTTCCAATGCTGCAAGTCTACATGGAAACACATCTGTGTTTATCATCACTGTCTGTTGATGTGCACAGCCCAGTGATTTAAAGGACAACATCTAAATTCTATTCCCTGGCTTATATGCTTTGTGACTTACAATTTATATTTACTCATGTTTCTTCAGCTTTAAAATCAGGGACTGGTATTTCACTGCCAGAATAGAGTGATAAATGACCTAATGTAACAACAGCATGAAACCTGTTGTATAAGGGAAAAGGATTATTTTCAATGTTTTTACTGCCAAAACTTATTTGTGGTCACTTATTCCACTGGAAAATATGCATATTCCATTCCAAAAGGTTGACAGTGCTGTAAGGCTTTAAAAGTATGTGCACATTATAAAATGTAAAGTCTTTACATGGGACAGCGTTGTGAGATTTCCATAGCCTTTTCTCTTCAGTCATTAAGGCGTTGGCACAGCTGTCTCAGTCTTGAATAAAAGCTACCAATTACGGGGGAAGCCAAAAATTTACAGTAATTTCTGTCAAATGATTTTCTGTGCACCTAGATGGCTCCTCAATTGGAGAATTGCTGCCTTTCTTATGAGCACTGATTTTTTTTATTTGTTCCCTGCTTATTACCAGACAATGAGTCTATGGCAAATTATTGGATCCAAGAAATATGAGGTTTTGCAGTGCTGCCACAAAGCAGAAGGAGATGTAAAATTTTAAAACTTTACAACCAACATTCAAACTTCTCCCCTTGTATCTGCTGCCTCTTATTTCCTCATTTGGAATTCTCTTCCTTACTCCTCAGAATAGGAGACCACTTAATTTAGTTTTTCCCTAAACATAATTCTCTCTAATCTTTCTACTCCTGAATTTCCTCTTATTGGTCATCCCCTTTCTTCTGCAGTATTATCCATTGTCTCACCTGCTCATTTGATCTTTGTTATGCCTCCACATCAAGGAGCTTTTCCCTTGAGTTAAACAGGATTATTCATTGCAAAAAAAAAAGAAATGCTTTCTCCTCTTTATCTGAACCGTTGTGAGGCTTTGCATAACTGACCTCCTTTAATGGTTTGTTTTATCAAACTCTCATTTTTCTTTTCAGGGTAATTTTCCTCTGAAATATTCAGGTAGGCCTAGCTGAATTATGAATGTCAACATGTACTCTGGAAGGAATTGCCTATTTTGCTGAACCAACCCATGCTCTCAAACAGGAGAGTTTCAGGTTGTATTTGCAACTGCATCTGCTTTTTCTGTAGAAAAGGAAGATTTTTTTTCTGACTTACATAACTGAGATGCATACAAACAATTTGTGTGTTTGTCAGAGGTGAGATTTAAACAAATTCAAAAATTTTCTGGAGACAGCAGAAAAAAAACCCACTTTCAATGAATTCTAAATCACTGTATATTTCCTCCTGATGTCATAGTGAAATGATAGCAAGAAACAGCTTCATCTCTAAAAGCACAAATCATTCACAGCATTCATAAAATGCTATGAATACAGTATGTAAAGAGAGCGTTCTTGGATGCTTTCTCTGCTCTCATCACTGCTACCCTGTTTTTATCCTCTGTCTTCAGCTATCCATTGCCTACTCAGCAACTGTCAATCTGAGGTGTAGAGAATGATTTTTCTTCTTCATCTCTCATCTCCTTCATGACAGAGGGTAAAATGCCTTTCTGTGCAGGTGTGTTCTGCCGTCTCCCTGCTGGTTTGGTGGTGTTTCCTCTCTCTGACAACAAACACAAGCTAAAAATGTCAGCTCACTCTTCTTACTCTGCGTGGTTGAGGTTAACCCTACTGTAAAAAAAAAAAATGTTCACGTCATACAATATTTTAGAAAAAATACAGCCTGGTGCTGCATAGCTATTCAAATTCAATACTAGGCCCTTACGCCGGCCTTGAACAGAAGAAACTCTTCCATCTCTGTGGAGTTTTCAGAATAAGTCCTAGAAGAAAAGTGGTGTGGTGGGCAGGAAGGACTCACTTTTTGATAGAAAAGGCATGAAAAGTAGAACTGAATATGCTGCTAGTTTGGAATAACTTTTATGTCCTGTGATTAATTTAACCAAGTGCTGTTTTAAACTGTTACAAAACAGGTTTTTTAACATTAATTCCTGTCCTATGACCTGGCAATTTTGCAGTTCATGATAACTGTGGCTGCTGACCCTACCTGATGCTCTTGCTTCTCATTCTAGGGGTAAAATCAACCTCGTCTGTGTAGAGTACAAACCTGTTCACAGTGTAGCAGCTCATACTGATGAAGGTTTATCGTTTATATATCCAGCTAGGCCTGAGTATAGCAAACTGTGACACAGCTATGCTGGCTTAGAAAGGAGTCTATAAAGAAAAACAAACAATTTTTTGTGTCAAGAAATTTCCTATCGATCTATATGACTTGCTCATCAGGGAACTAGGAACTGCTTCTGGCCTGCCTTCTGCGCAAGTCCTGCCCTCTTCACACACGATAGGTCTGCTTCATCCAGATTAGTGAGGGACAGAAATGTGAACAGTTATTGAGGAACCAGGCAGGGAAACAAGTTGTAAGAGTTTAGAAATTTTACAATTAGAAGCTATTACACCTGCTCCTTATCCTCCTAATTATCTTAGTGCTCCTGCCACTTCAGGGGTCATCTCACCTATGACTTTGCTTGTTTTCTGTTTGACCGTATCTTCCCTCCCCAGCATCTATTTGACATATCCTCTTCTTAGCTGGTCTTTTGATTTGGCAGCTGCCATTAAGGAAACCACATGTACCCATCTGCATATGGACAGCTGTGATTTGTATTTCTTTACATGCATACAGAACTTGGGAAATCCTAAGTAGCAGTGTAATATCTGTGTCTCTCAGTGTGTGAATAATTTCTGAAAGTCTGTTTGGTATTCATTGCTCTCAGGTAAGACAATATTACCTGACTTTGCCTATATAAGTGCAATGCAGTATCGATGTGAAGGCAGGCAAACAACAGAATGCATCAAATTAGGTTAAACTGACCCTGCTGATCCAGAAACTATGTAGAGGAAAGGGAAAGGGAAAGAGAAAGTAATCTGTCAAACAAGAATGGAGCTAGTGCCAAACAGAAAGCAGAGCTGGTTTAAAATGAATGCTTTTTGACAGAGTCAAAGGTCAGACAATCTCTTCCCCTTACTCCCCACCATCCCCACCACCTTGCTTTCTATCCTGCTGGAGTTTTTTCTCCATCTCTTTGGGTTTTTACTTGCTTTCTACCTGCCCTGCCTGGAAATTAGTTTTCTAGCCTGCTGGTCTGTAATTATTGCTGGCAGGCATCACTGTGTGCTACAGTCGTTGTGCTTGCAGAGAAGGTCTGTTTTGGCTCAGTGATTTCCTTGGTGATTTCCTAGCATATTTTCCTGGGAAGAATTAGGACACAGCTAGTTTTTTTTTTCCTGGAAGTTAATCCTGTTGACATTAAGATATTTCAGTAAAATCTGCAATGAGGTAGAGAGAAGACCTTTCCAAAGTGGGGGGATGGGGGTGTGTGCAGTGTCTTTCCCTGCTTTTAAGGGCAAACCTCATCCATTTCACTCAGGCAGGTTTTGTGGAGACGTAGTCTTGTGACACAAGGGTTTGGCTGGTGGATCCCAACCACTTCCTCCTGAGAGGAGCCCAGCAGAGCTTGTGGTCCTTGCCCAGCTGCTCCCAAAATTGGAAGTAGCTGCTATCTACTGTACTTTGCACATAGATCACTATGGGTATATTAAAAGAAATCCAGACATTAGAGTTACATTTGGCAAAAATCTGGATGCTTATTAACACTGTTTTTGCAGCTTGTTGGTGCAACCTTCATTGGTGACTCAGACTCATTTTCACTTGTCTGTTTCAGGTGTGTTTTCATCTGAAGATTTAACTCTTTCTTTAGCTGTATTGCAGAGCAATACAGTTTTGTATTTGTAAGGGATGATAACATCAGCTTCTATTATATTTGTAAAGAAGAGAAGAAAAATATATTTAAAAAAACCCTTGTTGTTGGAAGTCATAGTTGTTCACTGAGATGCCTCAGGCAATCACCTGAAAAAGTCTTTTCAAGCCAACAAAGTGTGAACACAGAGGAAAGAAAGGAGGAAATAAAAAAAAACACCAACCCCAAAATACCCAAGGTGGTGGAGGAGGAACAGAAAAAAACCTGTTCTTTTAAAGTAATTGAGCTTAACATCAACAGTTGAAACTACCAGCAACATGGAAGTAATAATGTGGCCCAAATCCCTGGGAGAAAAAAAGAGTACTTGATTTTTGGATTTTTTTCTTCTTTGAACGTAAATTGTTTTTTATCTCAAAAGAAATAGCTGAGTAGGGTAAATGGTAGTTTTTCTCTCTAATACAATGTCATTATGCTCAGAAAAATAGAAACAGTTTGAATCAGATCAGCATAAAGAAAATCTCTCAGTTTAAATTTACCTTCACTTTTTCACAGCAATGCAAAAGAATGGCTAGTGGTAGTCTGAGTAACGCTGCAACTCTTACCCATTGTTTTCTTTTGGCAGGGTAAGAAAGTCTTAAGCATGTATTACTTTTTAACTCCAGCTGCTTGGGGTTTGGGTTTTTATAATTATTTTTATAATTTATAATGTCCTGGGTTTCACATACACACCTTACTAGGCTGGTTTTCCTTTTATTTTTTCACTGAAGTTATACAGAGGCTAGGACTCAAAAACAACAGTATGGGACTACAGTGGGTCTTTTTAGAGGTGAATGGCTCTTAGGCACTGTCTCTTCTTTTAAAGAAGAAAGGCTTTCTTTTTCCTTAGTAATGAGTTATTAAGTGGGTTTCTAAGTCTTTAATTTACTGGGTTTTTTGCATCTTAATGACAGACATTCATTCAGCAAGAGGTAGCTGGGAATAGAGTTTACTGACCCAGATATTTTCCTTTAGCACAGCAGTTTTATATACATTAGTGCAGTAGCATCTATAGCCCATTCCAACAGATCTCTAGTCAATGGCCTGTTTTAACAGCACCAACGTGTTGTTTCTCAGTTCTCTGGAGTGATTTACCCACCAGAGTACCTATAAGTGGCAACTAGCAAGATGTCAGATACATTAATGAGTCTCAAAACTAGATGAGTATATTGCAAACATAAATTCTTACCTGTTAATTGGGGGAAAAGAAGTCACCAGAAGAGCTGTTCTCCAGCAAGACAGATAGGTTTTTTAAGACCTAGAGACATGGAACATTTCTAAGTGTAAAGTCTGCATAAATACTTTAGGATGCGTCCCTATCTCCTCATGTCTCTGACTACAAAAATTAAAGGATGCTGGAAAAACTACAAAGACTGTATAAGTGAAGAAGTAAATCCATGTTTTAGGAACAATTGCTGTCTCCTCATAACTGTACTCACAAAATGCAGAAACAAAATTCATGCTTTCTTTCTGGAAAGGTCAAGAGAGTCTTTAACACAAGGCAGTAGGATCTCATCAAACAGCAAATTGTATGTTTTTCTGTCTCTCAGTATTTTACAACGCTTGTTTGTTTTCTCTTTTTATCCATATTTAAACATGACAGGAAAAAACAAAGGGGCAGCATTTGGGGATGCATTTCTAACAAAAGTTGTGAAAAAAGGCAGGGGGTATGTGCAACTCTCTGCATTAATGAATCATTCAGGCATGACAGCACCCTAACATAAACCCGCATTGGATAAGCAATACAGGTCTGCTCGAGGTGCTCAGGGTTCCTCACAGGCTGCTCATCTGGGACTCAAGACAAAGCAACAATATTCCTCCAGTCCCGCTGCCTTGTCCCTGGGTCATAAATAGTTACTGAAGGAGAACAAAAGCTGCAGCTACCTGGTTTGTTGAGGGCTTCCCCAGGTCAAGTAGAAGTGATGATGATACAAATGCTTCAGCAGCCAGCATGCTGCAGCTTTAAGCCTCATCTTCCAAAATTCATTCTGCAGAGCCAGGAGTGCTGAAATATTTTCCTTTAGCCATTTAAAAGCAAATGTCACTATACTCAAATATCTCTGACATCCACTAGTAGAAGCAACCAGCACATCTGTCAAAGATACAAGGCGAAAAAGTTATACTGAAGAATGCTGCATATAAGGACTAAGATTTTATCAACAAAGATTTTAGCAACAGTGTGACAAAGTTGGCTCCTCGGCCTAGTTACAGTGCAGTCCTATTTTAAATCCTCCACTTTGTGAATGAACAAAAACATTGGTTAAGCTTTAGGACAATAGTGGAACGAAGAAACAATTGATCTTCCCAAAACAGTGAGAAACCATGACAAGGCAAAGAGCTGCCTATGAGGTGACAAAAAGCTGTTTCACCAGGTTGGGAGGCAACAGTTCAAACAATGACTAGCTGTGAAAAGTTTCTCAAAAAAACCTGCATGACTAAGGTGCTGCAGGTTCTCTTCAGGACCTTTAACAGGAGAGAAAGCAGTTATGGGTAGTTACAGTTAACCTAAACCATAAGCAGGGGAGTTGGACCAGATGATCTCCAGAGGTCCCTTCCAACCCCTGTGATTCTGTGATTCTGTGAGAGGCTGAACGTATATGTTTACTGTCCTAAAAGATTCTGTGCATTCAGAACAGGCAAAGGTCCACTCTGTCAGCTGAGATATTCAGCTACTAAATTCACAGCATTTTGAAATTAAGTATCATGATACATTGCCGTGTTCTGTCTAAAATTCTAGTTCAGTCTTGGGCATGGCCCCCAAAATGATAATAATTCTGGTATGAGTGAGCACTCTTTCCATTCCATCTTTTTTCCCAATGAAATATCTTCTTTTTCTTTATTTTACTACTTTACTATTATGGCTAGTAACTGTTACTGTGGAAAGATAGCCTTGTTATTCTAAGGTAGCTAAATTACATAGTTTATTTTATTTTTAATACAACAGCAATTTGTTCTGCTGATGTGGGTTTATTTTTCTGAAGCATGCAGTGAAGAGGGATGAAAGAGAAGCTGGAAATTTAGCATTATATGTGGTCCAATACATGCAAAGTGCTTCCCTTAGTTTTCCTGTGGTGATAAGCTGTTCAGTGCTTGCAATTTATAGGATGTCTTTTAATTAAGCTGGGAGTTCACTGGGCATGTGTTTAGTTTGAGATGTACTTTGTTCTTCCGCTGAGCTCCTGTTGTTCAGTATTTGCAGTCCCCGATGTGCAGACTGCTTCACCTTTGGCCATAAAGAAGCAGAACGTATTTTGTTTCTAGAATCATAAAATCATAGAATCATTCAGGTTGGAAGAGACCTTTAAGATCATCAAGTCCAACCATTAACCTAGCACTGCCAAGTCCACCACTAAACTGCTAAGTCACCTTGTCATTTGCCGTGTGGTGGTGCCACCAAGTGCAGTGACACAAACAAGACATTCCCAGCATTAGCTGATCTGCTTGCCAGGCTATCACATTTTCCTTCAGTGCTACGGAGATGCCTGTTGCTGCAAAAACAGTGGGGGAAACTGCACAGTGTTTAGAGGATGTGATGATCAGACTGTTACGTGGAACACTGCATTCACTCACTTATTGTCTCAGAAACACGTTGGAGGGTGTCTAATTTGAAAACAGTCTAACTGGGGAGGACACCTAACACAAATACTTTCTCACATTAATTGTTCTAGGTATCATCTAAATCAATTGACTAACTGACTTAAGCCACTTTCCTATTACTTTATCCAGCTGTACTACTTACTGATGCCAAAGTCTCTTACCTCCCTTTGAATCCCCTAGAGCTCTAGGGTCAAGTGAAGGTAGAATAGGTGCTACAGGAAGGCTACACTGGATTTTGTGGAATACACTTTGCAGGGCTATTTCAACTGGTAAACTGAAGCTGGTCACCAAGGTGTTGTCTTAGCCTTGACCACTTTATATAGCTCCTTCCCCCATCACGGTACACTGTTCTTTGTGCCCCGATGTTTTCTGACCTCTATCCCAGATGCTGTTGCCGTTCAGTGGTGCCATACAAGTAGGAATTTAGGAATGTGGGGACAACATATGCTGCTGAATATGAGTGCAAAATATGTTTACACAATTCCTAATTAAAGATATCACTTAATTTGAGGCAGTCTATACTGGCAAAAGGGGGAAAAAAAAAAAAAAAAACCAGATAACAGATATTCAGATAAAAATGCTGATATAGGTTTCATTAGTAAAAGAAAGGCACTCATAAAACTCTGCAGTCTCAGTTGCTTCACAAGAAGCAGAGGCCCAAAAGCAGCTATTACCATGGCAACAAAAGGAGCAAGGGAATTTACACTTCTATATGTTTCAGTGCAGTTTTAACCGAGTGAAACTAGCTTGAAAGAACAACCCCACTATATTCATTCTTATTCTTTATGAATTGCATATCTCACCTCACTGCCTCAAAGTTTATATCTTACAGTGATAGATCACTGACCACACATGACTAAAGAGGTTTCTGGACCTGTTAGAAGCCTAATTCTTAGATTATTTACTTAACTTCCTGCTATATAAAATCATGAGGTTGAATAGGTTGCTGATTTTGGTTCAAAATACTTATTCAATGCTGTATGCCATAAATTAGGTCCACAACCTATAATACACCTAATTCCTCCTAGTAATGTATTGTGAACACTAAATCTAATGTTACTCTAATAGAAGAACATTCCTTCATCTCTATTTTCACCCTGTGTCACTGAAGACTTTTCTTCCATATGCTTATTAATACAATTTCTGTCTTTAGCAAATTTTATCTCACAAAAAATACCTATCTAATAAGCTTCTCATAAAATGTGTAAATTAAGATTGTCTTGTAGCCATCAGGACATTTTGAGATCCAAATGATGCTGCCCTGATTTAATTTCTTTTTTTAAAAAATTACCCTATTTTCAATAATGGTATTGTCTTTTAACATTTCAGATCACAGTATTTCGCATGGGATCAGAAGGACATCAGGATATTGATTTAGCTATCTTGACAGCATTACTAAAAGGTAATGGAGTTTCAGTCCACAGTGAGTCAGTATCAATCCAAATGGATTAACTCTGTGTCTCTGCTGTGCTGAAACCTGCATTTATTGACAATATCTACCATATCGAGATGGTAAATTTATACCGTGAAATTGAAGTATACTTTTTGCTCTAACTGCTTTATACAAATCCAACTCTTTCTTTAATGTTTAAATAACTACTGTTTTTCCTTTCTGAATTTTTATTCTCCATCCACAATCGCTAATGTGTCACAAGAAACATCAGTGGTGATCCCCCACCAGTTACCTGAGAAGACAGCCAAAGAACTTCTCACACCTAGATTGCCTTGGTGGCTAGTAAAACATCCAGAAGGAGGTTATCTCCCTTTACGTAAAACTGGCACTCTTGTCAAAGTAAAACGTTATCTGTAGTCATCCTAGGCAAGTCTGGGGACTGTGTGGGATTCCTTCTAGCCTCCACTGGTAGAGCTAAGAACTCACTTATTGGGGTGGTAGGGGTTTTAATCTGAAACTTCATAGGTTGCTAAATCTTTCTAAGCCATTACATGTTACACTTATGCTCTTAAAAGATTGTCTTACAATAAATATGCTGTTGCTACAGTTCGTTATAAACCCTGGTCTTGCAGACACTTACGCCATTTAACTTGACTCCCTTCAAAATATGGTGTTACCAGGTAATTTAGTGTCTGCTTGCAAATACAGAAACAGGTGAGATTTTAAAGGCTCCGAAGCATATGTACTTACTTGATGAAGGATTATTCTCCTGAGCAAGGGCTGGGAGGTTCTAGCCCTCCATTTATATGCTATTTCCCCAAATGGGGTTTTCACAAATTGCGTGTATCAGTCACCACGGTCATCTTGTTGCTGTCTGGACTGTTTTGTGCTATGTAGTACAGGCCATACTGATTTTTAAAACAGAGAATAAGACATACCAAACAATTCTAAAGAGCAATCTGAGAAACACTAGGGAATGGACTTCCAAAGGTAACTGGGGAAGGTTATGCTTCATGAGGCTTTAGCAGTTGTCATCATGCTATTGCCACCCCCACACTTGAATAAAAGGGTACATGATGCCATGTGGCAGACCTGAATTTGAGTTATAACAAAAAATTTAATAGATTTACTAGGTATTCAGAAGGTAATGGGAATTATTCTTGCTTGTTCCAGGGCTCAGTTTGCTTCTCAGTTTCTTCCTGTGCAGGCTCACAAAAGCTGTATGAAAAGAAAAGGTAGAACGCCTGAGTAACTTTCACCTAAACAAGCAAAATAGTATTTTACCTTTTACACAATTGTTAATCCCATTTCAAAAATGTTACTTCAAACATTTAAAATAAAAGGAGGGGGACAGGAGGAATAAACAAGCACCAGCCACTTTGAAAGTATGACTGCAAACTGATAGCTACCAGCCAAGGAAATGAGCTAGAATTATTTTTCTCCAGTAGCTTTTGTTTCTTTAGGCTTCTGTAGTATTGTTTTCCCCACTTCTTTTGCTCATTTGGGTCAAGATGCCAGTTGTTTGTCCTTCAGGTAACATGACTATTTTGCTGCTACCCTGAGGTAATAAGTTTAGCTACCTGCATAATTAAATCTCAAGGCATTTTAGACATCTTCACAGAGAAGCAATATAAATCAAGGTGAAGAAAGCAAAAAGAAATTAATTCAAAGCAAGGAATAAGAATTGCATCCATCACCAAATTCCTCTTTTCTATTTTTTTCTATTTTTTTCTATTTTAATTGCAGATTTCATTTTTATCTTAAATATAACTAGATCCTTCATTATCCTCAGTGCAAAGTGTATTATCTTCACATTTGTTCTTAAGACAATCACTGAAACTACTACTGCTCTTGATTTCTGTTAGTAAGATAAAAACTGTCCTAAAGTTGTGATTCCACTTTTTGTAGGTATATTTTCAAGGTCTGAATCACAACATAGTTCCCTGGAGTCTTGAAAGCTGCCTCTTGGAAGCTGGCAAAAATAAATCATAGACCTGGGAGGGATTGTTTTCTGTTCAAAAAGCTCTTTTGCAGTATTTACATGAGCAACTGTACTATGGTTGCAGTCTGAGTATGTAAGTAGTCCTCTCTGACCTGGAATATCCATTTTGCAAGTGCCTAATTGGTCCAGTTGTCTCCTTAGTAAAATAAAATTACCATCTCTGTTCATAATAGTAGTGCAAGACATCGTAGTGAACTTCTGTTAGCTCAGAAGTTGCCTGGATCTAAGTAATTTTGACATCTCTTTTCATGCTTGCCTGACAGTCTCGATTTGGTAATCACGCAGCACTTGTGTCTTGCTCAAGAGCCAGAAGAACTAAAACTTACACCTCATCTTCCCTGTTCCTCAGCACTTTCTGATTATGAAGGTACTTAATGAAGATTAGATTTTTCAGATGCCTCTTGTTAATCTGAGCTTTCTGATCACAAGGAATGAAAGTCCATGTAGCTTTTTAATCAGTGTGTGCAAAGATGAGATCTCTTGTCTCAAGCGAGTCAGTTGTCTTTATTGATACCGTGTCTTTGTACAAAGGTTCTGGCCCACCCTGAAAGAAATACTGCCTTTCTGTAAATATACTTCATCAGGCTGATGGATAGTTGGGGTTTTCATCAAATCAAGAAATCTAAGTTAGCAATGCTGAATGACTTGTCTATTGATTTACTAGTAAGTAGATTTGAATACTGAGTCTGAATTATCTTGAAGTTCCTAAGTTTAGATTCAGGAATTAATCTCTTTTGCCTGTACAGCGCCATGTGAAAAGGGGCAGAGAAAAGTATGGAACTGGTGAGTGATTACTGGTTACTTTTTCTCAGTCTCACTGAGGAGTATTTTGCAGTTCTTGCTAGCTAGTATTCAAGGCACATACCAGCTAATTACCAATCCCACCCCGGTGTGAGTGATTTGTGCAGGGAATAGGAGAAGGACAAGGACTGGGAAACACGAAGTATCATTTCCTGCTTGCTGTGTAAAATTTGCGATGAGCTATTCTCTTTTTAAACCCACATCAGGCACACTGCCAATGTGGGAACCCTCCTGGACGGGATTTTCCACGAGCCCCAAAACCTGCATTGAATATGAGACATTATTTCCTTGTTTGTTTTTGTGAGTCACTTGTTTAATCTTGTCAGCAGATCTATCTTTCTTGGAAGTGATCTCCAATAAGCTAGGGAATGGCATCCAATCTGGTTATCAATTTACATTGCATGGATGTCACAACAGCATATGGCTTGTGAATTCCTTTTTTTTTTTTTCATTTCAAGAAACATGCAAATGTGGGAAGTAAGTTTCCAATTGCATGAATTTGTAGTAAGTAAATTTATTGATACAGTTTAACTGTTTGTGTTCTCTTAACTTGAACAGTTGGAACCCAAATAGTAATGGATTTTGTCCTTTTGCAGCTGCTGATTGAGCAGAAGGCATATGACAGGGAAGTTAAAGGCAGCATATGGAGGTGTTCTAAAATATAGTTGTTTTGAAGTGGCATCAAAGATCCTAGTTCACGAAGCTGTTGCAATGTCTGGAACATACTAGCAGCACCAGCCATGTTTCAGCTGGTGCTCCAGAAGACTTCCCAGTGCAATTGTTAGCATTGAGAAAGAGGTACTGTGTGGTACACGCACATAGTAATATTACTGCCATGTAGCCCTCTGAGGTAAGCCATATTAGGCTAATGCAGATCTGATGTCTCTGCATACTTTCCAGCCTGTGAATAAGTAATGATTCATGCTCACTGAACAGCTATCGTGTAGTATCAGATGGTCCTGGAAGAGAGTGTGATGGTCTGCCAGCCATGAAGTCACTGACACAGGATTGCAAAGTTAGGCCGGATATCTGGTTGCTGCCCTTATAGTTGTTGTTGCTATCAGCTCTGTTATTGTCAATTGATTTGCTAAATGGCAGGAAGATGCTTGTAACAAATGCAGTGGAAACACAGCCTTTTCGCCAAAGACCTGCTGAAACAGAAGACAACACAAGACCTGCTAAGATGCAGAGCAGAAAGTTAATGTGGATTGCTATTTTCCCTAATCTAATTCTTTTCTTTAAGTGATGATTCAAAGATGACACTGGCATGCTTAGAAGAACTATGGAAATGAGTCTCCAACAACCATTTCTGTCTAGATAGATCAGGTTTGTGTCATTTCAGCTCTCCGGATTCCTGAGCACTAAGTATCATGGACTATCCCAGGAGAATCCTTTAGAGGTTTACATTGATCACAGCAAACTTTAGCCAGTATATAAAAGCCTGTAGCCTACCTCTTCAGTGATCTGGGATCCTGCAAGGGCACAGCACTCATTGTCTGACATGTACCCTGGCTCACTTAGGATACAGAGTCAAGTTTATGGTCGCAGGCTTTATCATCAAGGAGTATTGCATTTTTGGTCCAAGATATTGGATAGACCATCTGACATTTTACCGGAAGAATCTATGCAAGATATCCAAGCACTCCTGGATGGATGCCTAAGAGCGTAAAGTTAACACCTGCAGGAACTAACAGCTGTCCCAGATCTCATTCTTGTTCATTCAAGTTCGCACCATCCTTGCGTTGTCTATATACAGCAATGTCTATACTGAAGTAAAATACTGACAAATCAATGCATTGTATCCCAAATGCAACTTTTCTTCTAGGAGCAGATGAAGGAAAGGAAGAGTCCCACTGCAGACATTAGTCATATTCTTAAAACATTCTTTTGAAGAACATATCTTATGCTCAGCCAGACACCAGGATAGTGAGTAAATATTACATAGACATTAGTCATATTTTCTAAAACACTATTTAAAGCAGTAAGTATACTATAGTATTTAAAATAATACAACACAACTAAGCAGAGAATCTTGACATGAGACAGAATGAAACAGAAATGTAGGGAGGGGAAATGCTAATTCCTCACCACTGACAGTGTTAGGGCCTAAGAAGTGATTCCAGTGTGATGCCTGTATTGAGTTGATGAGAGCAGTAGATTATTAACTCTACCTTATTTTTGATTTCGCAAATATCCTTTGGCTTTGATTTGAGTACATTGCATTGAGGCTCATGAGCGAGATGAATCCTCAGAGAGGTCACTTTTTGGATTCTTCTTACTGACTCAAATCCATGCTCTGTGGCACTGAATGCAATAAATAAAATGATTGAAAGGAGACAGTATCTTAAGAAAACCCTCCTCACATTTGTTCTAGGGAATTTTTCTTATATTAGTGGAATTATTTTTACTTCTTAATACTGGGTAGAATTCCATCTGAAATAGCCTGAATACTTTGTTTTTCATTTGAGTCAAAAGTCATCAGTCCATCCTGGAATAAAATTGGTTAAAAGTAATCTGCAGCTGAAATGCTGCTCTGTACAAACTTTTATAGCTTTTATTTTCCTTCTCCTGTTATGTAACACCAGTGTAATCCACATTCACCTGAATACCTCATAGGGAGGACAGGAAAGAGAAGAAGGGTGCAAGGAATTTCCAGCAACAAACCTCACTGTGGGAGTAGCCATCCCACCATGTGCATCAGAGCCCCAGCCTGCAGACCTGTCTATGCCCTAGCTGATGGGCTGTTTTGGACCTGAAGTACAAAAACCCCTGGAGAAACCATACACGTCCTTCAGCTGCCAAATGTTTGCAGCACTCTGCGAGACAATGAAAGGAACCATTACAGTAACAAGCCCTGAGAAGAGCATCATCTCTGGGTCTGCATGTGCACCCACAGGAAAACTTGGCTACTGCTGGCAGCCTTAAACAGCATGGAGGGAGCTGGACCACAGCTTTCTTTCCCCTCTGCACAGTATTTGGAGCAATAAGCATGTTCAAAGAAAACAATTCTCATTAACTGCTGGGCTTGAGGGCCTTTCTGGAGATGCAGCCACCACTTAATGCTCCACAACAGTTGCTCTTTCACATAATCGGATGCACCAGAAGGCCCTGTGTTCATCCAGCAGCTGAGTCCTTCCCACGAATGGACCACGAAAGCACGAAAAGGCCCAGGAATACTATGTCACTTGACACAAATTGGGGAAGGCTCCCCGCAGGGGTCAGAAGTGGTCCACCTGGAGCCTCTGTGATTTGGCTTGAGTTTGGGCTGAAGTGAGGGCACTGTAAGTAGCCTACTTCCTTCCCTGAGTCCATCTGATTCACTCCTGATCCAAAATGTTTTCTAACCAGGCTGCACCCCTGGCTACGCAGACCATAGGCTACAGTCAGTTTAGGAAAATCAGGAGGTGGAGCTTCCCCATCACATGTGCAAAATGGTGCCAGCCTGTGGGACTGCCATCACTGCCCTGGGTTTTGGAGTTCATCCATGTGCCTCCTCCAGTGCTCACCAGACAGCTTGCCTGAGCACCTGCCAAAGCTCTCGCTTCTCCTGCAGGCACACGAATAGGAAGGAGGAGATCCAACGGCATTTTGAGAGGATCTGTTGTTTGCTTCAGAAAGGAGGAGAATAGTATTTGCTCTCTGTACTGAATTTACACTATCATACCCGCTGTGGGTAGTTTTTTTCTGTGTTTCTAAATAAAATTGCAGAGATATTTGTGCCCTTCCCAAAGATAAATATTTTCTGTACTTGAATGTTGCATGTTGCTTGTGTAAGAAACTCAGAAAGGTTCAAATGTCATTGGCATCCCCCGTGAGGTCTCTTGTGAGCTTTCTTCTGTATCGTAGTATATAGCAATGAGAAGCTGTGTCTTACACAAAGGGGTGTTCCTGTTACTTCTTAGTGACAGAAGGGTCTTTTACTATTTTCACTGTTTTTTATTCTTATTTTCATTTCTTTCTGTCATCCTGCTCCTGCATCACCTACCTTTCTATAAGAGCTTATTTCTGTAATAAAATGAAAGTGATCTGGATGATCTGCAGTCCACCGTCTTCCAAATAATTGCTGTAGATATTGCCAAGTATTTGGCAAAGTTTCATGGCAGTGAACTGGCTGCAAAGTTGAGAGTTATGAAATTAAACTGTAGGCTAAGCTTCCCAAGTGTCTGCTGAACTGATCCTTCACAGAGAATTTCAGCGGCCAACGTGTTACACTTTAAGTTTTCTGTGCCTCCAATTTCAGAGTCCACTTTCAGCTGGAACACTGCATGATTTTGAATACTACTAAAATGAGGACAGCAATGCTTCGAAGTAATGAAAAGCTCTTGTTTGTCCTCACTCCATGATACCAATGTAAGAAAAAATAAAGACAAGAAAACAGTGGAGGTACAAGGCCTTTTAAAAATGAGCCTTTATACAATCACCTAATCACTGCAAGCAGCTATGTCGTTGAAAGTGGAAGCACCCTTTATTTATTTAGTTGGTCAGTTCATTCAGGCCAGTTCTCCCTGTGACACTGAAGCACAAATACTGTTTTGTTATTACAAATCAGCTAATAACCATGAAATTCTTAGTGAAATGTTAAAAAAGCACAGCAGGGCAGGAATGTCCCACAGCGTCCATGAAAACTACAGGGAAAAAGATACCTTCCCTTCCAAGAAACAAACAGCTCCAAACCCATCTTATCATCTGCATAGTTTCTTATTTAATTTGGATATGTTATACCCTGACATCAGCTTTATACAATGCTTACATGAATATTGCATAAATGAAGGGAAATTTGTCCCACCAAGACCCCTCAGTACAAATAAATAGAGGAGAAACTCCTATGCTTGTACAGGATCCCCACCTTACCAGGTAGGAATGCATAAAAGATGTGCATAAAATGCACAACTATTGAAATTGGTGGGGTCTGTGTGAGTTGAACCTGTTTGTAATTGCTAAATGCACGTGTGTGTATGTGTGTGCTTGTGTGCATATGTGTGTGTGCGCGTATTCCTGCAGCTGGATCAGTATCCCTCCTGGCTTCTCCTCTTTCTTCCTGTCCAAGAGGAGGGAAACCAGTTCACTCCACCTCAAGTTGCATCTGCCTATGTCACGTGTACCTACTGTGTTTTCCAAGGGGATGTGAGGAAATAATTAATGTTTATGAGAAAATCTGAGAACCATAGGTTCAGATTTGAGAACCAGTACTTTATTACAGGGACAGTGGAAGGCTTGATTCTGTTTTAATGTGAGATCTGCTGCAGAAATTGCGTGGACATCTGTGAGACTTTTGACAACGAGGAATGACTATGGTGGTCTGTTGACTGAGTCTAACAAGTCTCGCTTCTTTTTTCTTCTTCTCTCCTCCCTGCACCCCTGTCTGTATACACAGGAGCTAACGCATCTGCTCCAGACCAGCTGAGCCTTGCATTAGCCTGGAACAGAGTAGACATCGCCCGCAGTCAGATCTTTATTTACGGGCAACAGTGGCCGGTACAGTATATATACAGCATCTTCTACTGAAAACACTTTAAACCCTACACTACATTAAATCCATTCTGTTGGCAGCGGTGGTTTTAACACAGTTTGAAATATACTGAGTCATGCTTCCAGCCAAACCCAAAGTTCCCGTTCACAGCTACTGAAGGCAGGCACGGTTACAAAGACGTTAATGTGCTCGCTTGTTCAAGGAAATGGTGACATCTAGCGATGCCTTGACACTGAGAAACCACACCTTTAAAGAAACGGGAAGCAACACATTTATACTATCAAGCAATGATTCTGCAAGCTGAGAAAGGATCTGTTTACGGCCATGTTACAATGTTAGGCTATAAATTAAAGGAAAAGCAAAACTTCTTTTTGCTCTTCAAGCAATACTTTTTTATGTACAAATACTGAATTTGGTGATGATCAGAGATCAAAAATATGCTGCACAGATGTCGGAGGTCATCACGTGGACCATGAGAACTGATCAGCAGCATTACCACAGAAGTGTTGTGGCTCCAAACCTGAGCTGGTGTTAATTTTGTGCCCAGTGCTGCTGTACATCAATCTGCCTGCTTCTCGTCTGCCCCATCCTGTGCTCCAGCTGCCAGCTGTTGGGACAGGCTCCCTGGCCAACACTGTTCCCCTGCGCAGAGCTTCTCTGCAGGAGTGGGAGGGCTGTACAGGGGTTATTGAACACTGTGTGGGGCAGAGGAGAAGTCGACTCCCAGCTTGTGCTGCAGTTTTCACAGTGGTAGAAATCACCCAGAAAAAAACAGAAGGACTCTGTCTCTACCTGTAGCTCCTTAAAGTCCACCATATCTTCATCTGGAAGGTTTAATTGGATCACAGTATTCATTACTGTGACACATATTTTGTCACCGTCATGAAAATTTCATATGTTACCATTACATGAGCATTTACAACTCCCCATGGAAAAATTATAACAAAAGGAAAAGCTTCTGTTTAAATATCCTTGCTGTAAATGCAGTTTCCAGAGCTTGCTGCCCCTTAAAGCTAGTTTCAAAAATCCTTGCCTTTTCAGTTATGGAGTGAAAAGGACTGTTTGTCTTGTCTTCAATATTGGGCATAAGTATGCATCAAAACATAGGAGGGATTTTAGTGGTACTAAACTGTCCTTATCATTGTCGCTCCATCACCACATCGTAGCAAAAATTTGCATAAATGCTGCAAGCTGCAATATTTTGCAAGCTAAAAGCTGGAACTGTGAGATAATTTCTGATCCTTCTAACTTCCCCCAACCTGCAAGAGATAGAAAAGGAGAGATTTTGCATAAGAAGACCTTTTGCATTTGTTCCTTCAAAGAAATGCTAATTGTGAAGCTATTTCTGCTTCCTGGGTGTCAAAGTTTCCCTGAGTTTCCACACCACAAACAGAGGAAAAAGCTAGTAAAGACATGATTAAAGTGAGCGTGTGTGCACATAACAAATATACCTAAACGAAATAAAATGTTTGTCAGGAAAGCAAGAAGAAATAAAGATAATACTGAGATGGTGAATAGTGTGGAGGTGTGGTCACCAGTTTCCTGAGTTCCAGTTCCTTTGTCCTAATCTGGATTTCCTAGAGTATGCTAATCTTAACACTCTGACAGTCATTTTTGGAATGCTGCCCTGAATCAGAGAAACCAGTATAGACTAAAGCTGTGATTATCCTGTTTTAAGCTCAGCAGAGCAGCCCTCAGAATTTTGTCAGGATTCCCTGCTTGTGCCAGGGTGACTGGACCAGCTGGATACAGCCTGCAACGCCCAGGAACAGCCTGAATTAATTGCTTGCTTTGCAGGTGGGCTCCCTTGAGCAAGCAATGCTGGATGCACTGGTGTTGGACAGAGTGGATTTTGTGAAATTACTCATAGAAAATGGAGTAAGCATGCATCGTTTTCTCACCATCTCCCGGCTAGAGGAATTGTACAATACGGTAGGGCCATCCTAAGGCAAATTTTCTATCTCTATATTCATTGTTCTAGCTCCCACTCCTATTACAACGACATGATGCACAAGGCAGCCAACACCTGCTGCAGAAATTTTCCGTGTTAGGAAATTGTCTCTTAGCTTTGTCTCTCATATAATGGAACACGCTATGTCTTGCCCACCTAATCTGCCATATGGATTTTGTAAAGCATGAATTAAACTGCACACAGTACCAGCTGATTTCTGGTCATTGTAATTCCAACATGATAGACCTGAGATTTAGGCAGATGGCAGTGGCTGGAAGACAGTAACTGGCAAGTTAGGAGCTGTAGGATGGTGATATATGCCTCCTGACAGTATAAGCCCTTATGGTTTCAGAAAAGTCTTGCAGCTGTTAATCAAACTCAGCCACTAGAAAACAAGTAGAAGCAAACTTCTTGGCATAATATTCTGAATTTAAAGTTGAAATCTGGTGACTTCAGGAGGTTTATTACAGTGAAGGACTTCCCCATATCCTCACCGAGTGTTCCAAAAATGATAGTTTTGACTTTTAAAAGACTTAGCAAGTTTTATATCTTTTCCCATAAAATGAACATAAAACTGCACAGGTTCAACTTGCTTCTGAGTTCTCAACTGCACAACACATTCCAGCATTCACATCATTATTGCCTACCGAGAGAAACCAGTAAGTTCAAATTGCTTAAGTGATATGGATAAAATCTTAAAGCATTGTCTAGTTCTTAGGATTGCTAGTTCTATCTGTTGGAGAGAGGTTGTGATATAGTGCATAGCCCTTTTCAAAAAGTTTTTTCTGCCAGTACTTTTCAAAGCCCTGCCATCATAAGCTGCCACACTGTGCTGTTATCCAGAGATGTTTCACACTGATGGTGACCAGAAGTCAGTCTTGCAAAAATGTCAAATATGAAAAGAATTCATTAAATTTGTGCAAACTATAGAGGAACAGGCATCTGTGCCACGCTTGAGACAGATTCCCATATGATCTTTGGTCAGCTTAAACTTTGCCTATCAACTAGCATCTCTATATCAAGAACAGAAAGCCTATGTGCTTTCTTGCTACAGAGATAAGCATTGTAGTTCTTGTACCAAAGACAGTTTTTACAGGGAGTAAGTTTGAGGAAAGTCTGCAGCTGAACAGGTAGAAGAAGGGCTTTTTGAACAAATTTATTGTGAACTATAGAAATCACCATAAATTGTTTATGCAAGAGTTCCAAAAGACCCAGGCTATGAAGTGCCTAATCTACCAATTATGACATATGACCTAATGCATCCATAATAGCCTTAGCACCAAAAAAATCACAAGGCCAGTGAAAAAATACCAGATTTCAACAGGAGCCCTGAGAGTGACCTGGGCAGCTACAAACCAGTGAATCTGACTTCTGCCATGGCAAATTTGTAAAAATACAATCAAGAATAAAATCAATAGACAAGAGGATCAATTTTATGTCAAGAAAGAGTTTACCCGGCTTCTGTAGGAAAATGTTAAGCCTTAGAAATTTATTACCATTTCTGAAGTCAGCATGGAGGAGAATAAGGATGTTGCACTTGGTCAATATATTTTTGCAAAACCTGTTTGACAGTATTTGAAAACCTCAAAATTTAGCTGTCATGGCATAGCAGATAACTGGCACTTGTGGTTTAAAAACTACTTGAGGGATAGAAAACAGAGAGCAAGAATACATAGTCTGTTCTCACCACAAAAGGACATTATGACCAGAGTCATCCAAGACCCTGTACTGAGACCACTGCTGTACAGACTGTTTAGAGATTATCTGAAAAATAGTAACTACTGAAGGGACAATGTTTGCAGGTGACTTAGCATATGAAGAATCACAGGGAAGTCTCATCACGCTCAGTGATGGAGTTACATAAAATTAAGCGCTGGCAAGTGCAGAGCAATGTATATGCAGAAACACTGTCTCTGCACATATGCACCTATCATCAGTTACAGCCAAGGAGACCTCCAATAGAATTCTCTTAAAATATCAGCAGCAGTTAAAAACACAACAGAAACGAAAGTACTTCTCCACATAACATATAATTGAAATTGTGGGAGTCCGCTGCAGCATGTTTTGTATGTCAGCTGGAGTCAAGATTGGACAAATCACAGGCTATGCATGCTGTTAGCGGCTTTCAGACAAGACAGCCTAGATGCAATGCCAGTCTGAGGGGCTCTCTGAACCACCAACGGCGGTGAAGATCCTGAATGCAGGAAGGCTGACGCTAAAGCAGCGGTTTTTCCTTCCACTCTCTCCCAAAGGCTGTGCATATTGTGCTGGCCTCCTGCTTTGCCTAAGCCAGGAGTCTAATCTGATATATAGGACCTTGGTTTTCATCCAGTATGGCCATTCTTGTGTTTTTCTTACTGAAGGAGTTTGTACAAGAGAAGTCAGGTGAAATAATGCTCCTGTGATTATTTTTTTTTTAATTGATAACACTGTACAATTAAAGTGCTCTCAATTGCCTGATTTTTAAACTACTAAGGTGAGAAAGCCGTTTCAGCATTTACATCTTGCAGGTCTTTGGACAACACAAAACTATTTTATTCCTCTTTATTTGTCCTTTGCAGAGACATGGACCATCCAACACTCTGTATCACCTAGTCAGGGACGTCAAAAAGGTAAGAGTCCAATAGACGGTAGGTTGGAGATAATGCTATGATTGCTTTTTGTAGCTAGATACAATCTCTGTTTTGCATGAGCTTTCAGTCAGAGCCTTCTCCCTCCCCTGCCATTACAGAATGTCCTGTTTGTATGTACCGAACATGAACTTCTTGCATACAAAGCACAATTAGCAAGTTATTTGGCTTGCTTTCTCTGTGGTTTTAGATGCTTGGGTAATAGTGCTTCTGCTAGCATAATTGTAGGCTCTTACATACCGTGTGGATTTATGCTGTTATCTGTATTTTTCCATACCTGCAACTATTGTCAAAGCTAATTTCCATGTTATTAGTTTACTTCCGAGCCTGTAAAATAGCCCTTATCCTTGTGCTGGATCCTAATTTGTTGAAACAGTTCCTTGTTCTGTGTTGTGTGGTATATCGTAGCCATCTTCCTCACCAGAAATATACAAAAAGAAGTAGTGCAACTTTCCCCTGCCCCCTTACCAAGTTAATTTCAAGCATCTGGAAATAAAAAGAGCCATTAGGAGGGCAGGGCAGAAACACAGAAGGGTATAGTGACAGGAAGGAGATACCAAATACCTTTAACAATGTGTTCAGGATTAAAAGTGTTACAGCAGCAGCAATGAATGAAAATCCCTTATCCTCTAAATATACGGATCAAGCAAGGAGATTGAGTCTGCAGCTGACCTCATTAGCTTGAATATTCTCCCAAAGCATGTGCAGATTACAACCTTGCACATTACATAAGTCAGACCTCAAGGGTAGCGTACTTGAGAAAGGAGATTTCTGTACATGGGACTAGACAGAAGACTGAAAAAGGAATGGAGATTTTTTTGTAAGAGCACAGGTTTTGGTGGTTTCTTTTGTTGCTGAGTGTTGAGAGAACTGAAGGCAACTAGGGGAGAGGAGTGACAATGCTTCATATATCATCTTTCTGTTAAATAATGCTACAGAATTATCAGTAGTTATGTTTAGGGAGGTTCTGGTGGTTTTCTTCGGTTAGTGTGTTACATGGCATCATCACTGTTCAACTATATATAGTATATTAAGTGACCATCCAAAACTGTAAAATGCCTACAGAAGAAACTGAAACTGTTCTTATGCACAAATCCCCTTGGATGGAGAAAGCAAAGCTAGAATGCATTCAGACTGGATAGCTCTCTTGAAGCCCAAGTTACTAGAATTTTTTTTTTACTAAACGTGCAGCTATTTATGTGTCTATAAGAGTTAGAAACAAGCATCATCTGTCTCCTTACTTTAAAATAGATTCCTTTTCAAACTCCTCTCCTCCAGCATCACCTTTCCAAGTCCTCCTTTGAAGGCATAGCAACGTGTATGTTGAGTGACTAAATAATACCGGTATCTCTTTCTGAGTCCTTAACAAAAGATGTATTTTCAAAGGAGCTCTTGAAAAAAGGCATCAAAATAGGCAAAGATGCTCAGTACTCATAAATATATATTGATAGACATTGGCATTACTTAGACGTACACTACATTTAATGACATTATTTTTTCCATGGTGATTGCTAAATGTTAGGTGATGGTTAGTTTTCCATGAATTCATCTTTGGTTCCTCTGTCCATATCTAAAGTCTCCAGTAATTCCCACTACATGAAGTCAATGTGTATTCTTATTAGAATTTAGTTAAGGGCTTTAAAAACAAACGGCCTGGTGCAGCCCTCTAGCACCTTCATCAGAAGACTGCACCTCTGGGGCTGCATTTCTCATTTTGTCAGTGATGAGGAACAACCGCGGTTCACTCAGAGAAAAGTGACAGCTCGCCATAGCCCTGCCACCTGAGCAGATCCCTCACCAGTCAACCAAGCTGTAAATCAGGCAGCAGATCTGACAGCAGTTTAAATGAAAACACCTCTTTGGAAATAACTTCTTAATGGACATCACTATTTGACAGTTAAGTGGCCCACTGTGCATGAAAACCAAACCACACTGCTGATGCTAGTTTTTTGAGTTTATATCTATTTTGATGCCAGATACCTAGCCTCTCAGATTTAATTACAGTGTCACAAAATATAAATTAAAAAAATGTAGTATGTCACCTTGAGACAACACTTAAAGGATATGCATACTGTGTGCTTTTTATGCATACATCCCAATTTTAAAATTTTAAAACCTGCACTATTTAAAAGGGTGTATGCTCTAAAAAGTTACTTACATCTGCATCATTGTGAATTCTCAAATAGAAAATGGATGTTTACAAATCATAGAAGCATTATTTAATTTACTACTATTGTATTACATAGCTGTATAAATCACTGTGGGGTACAAGACAAAGTACTTCTTAATGACTCTGCTTTAGAGACAACTGTGCTCAGCTCTCTCTCTGATCCTCTCAATTCCTTAACTACATACGGAGACAAATCTGCCTGCATAGTTTGCATCATGGCCTTTTTGACATCTCCTCTCAGGGGTACAGAATTTAAGGTACAGCGTTGACTTCCTTCCCTAAGCCGTACAAACCGATGCATCCAGGCTAATCGGGAAGAAACAGTGGCCATGCTTGACATCCTGTCTGTAAGTGGAGGTTGCCCTCTGCAGGTTGTTTTTAATAAATCCTTCGCTGGCTCAACTAGCTAATGAAGGTAGTAGAAATTAACAGATTAATTTTTTCTTTAATCAAAAATTTGTATATAATCAATATATCTTAATCCCACTCTGAGGTGATAAAAGTTTTCAAAGTTCCTTATCTTGGACTGCCACTGTATGTCTACATTTCCAGAGAACTAACAGGCAATATATAGAATTCTGAAAGTATTATTTTTGCCTCAGCATGCAAAACCAGAGACTTGGTAACTGCTGAATATAAGAATGCACTTGAAGTGAAAAAATACTATAATTCATTAGCTACAGTTTAAAGTTGAAGTTTCTTCAGGAAAAGAGTAACACATTAGCACTAAAGAGCTTGTCCTGGCATTAAAAGGTTAATTGATTATTGACTGGGGTACCTATCATACTCAAAAATCAAACCTTCTCCTCTGTCATTCCTGAGCACCTTGGCTGTACTAGAATTAGCCCATCCAAATTTTCACTGTTCTTGGAGGGGTTCTGGCCGACTTGCACCACTGTGCTTCATTTACAAGCAGACTCATCACTGCCGGGGTAGTTCAAGCTGTCTGCTGATACGGCAAATGCTTTGGCACACGCATAACTCCTTTCACAAGGATGCTCCAATTGGCTTTACTAGGGCTGCTCACTTTGGAAAAGTAATTGTGCATTAGCATGGAGCCATACCTATGTGTATGTCTACAAAATGTGTATTTCTGCTGTGAATATGTGAGTTTTCTTTAGTAAAGTGTTTCAGTGTTATCTGGGAGGTATAGATGCATCTTTTGTTAAAGTTACTCTATGAGAAATTTTTTATCTAAATCCCTTTATGAAATTTTAGAAATCAGAAGAACTACATCAAGACACTCATGCTTCCTAACACATGCAGCACCCTGATGCTAGTTGTGCTTTCTTAATTGCTCAAGTATTTTTTGCCACTTCATAACATCAAAGCATTCAGTTCTAGTGTCTTACATTAAGACAGCAGGAGTCTGTTGAAGAACTACAACTCTGTCTTGGAGCTACAACTCCCACTTCTGCCAGTGTCTTCACGCTTGTTCTAGTAAAACTGTCATTGTTTTAACCATTCTGGAGAGAGAACATTTGGGGGAAAAATGAACAAACAAACAAAAAAAAAACCTAGCAGGGTTTAATTTTTAGATTTACAGAATCAAATAAGCTAGGCTAGTATGCAGACCTGCAAACCATAGTGATTCCCCCACCCATCAGATTAGCCAAGAGTTGGAAGAGTGCAAAAGGATATGCCAAGGTGCATTACTGAAAGATAGTTGGCAGATCACCTTTTGCCTCTAAATTTGCTTGATCTTCCATCCCTTTGAATCCCAGCCCATTGCTAGGCCTGGTACACCACAGCACTACTCCCTCTCTCCTTCCTCAACCTCTCAGCATGCTGTATGTACCGTGGTGAGCAGGGAGGGAAGTAAGCATTGCTCTTCCTGACTGAAGGAGAAGAGGAAGGAGGACCTTTGCATCCATTTCATCTCTTCTGCAGAACTAGTTGCCATGTGCTCTCCATTAGTCTTTCTCTGCTCTGAATCTAATAAGCACATCTGCGGAGAAGCCAGGCAGATATCTGCAGACATGCTGATATTTCCAGTAAGACATGGCAGTCATAAAATTGCTCCATGCGAATTACTAACCTTCTTTTGATGATCACATAAAAAGAGCTACAGGCTAACTGTAATCTGTGCTGTATATCATTAGAGAAAATGTGATTATTTTATTACAGTGCACTGAAAAAGTTTGAAGCTAACAATTACAGTTTCCTGGTCCTTCTGCAATGTTGACCATACAAGTTAATTTTTTACTAGAGTAGTTTTTCTTCCAAGGCTACCACTCGTAGTTCACAGAAGGATAATTTCCACCTTTAATTTATAGTCACATCTCTTGCACAATGACATACAGGGCAGAGAGCTGTAAATCTGTAGGGTCCTTAATGAGATCTCTAGATCTGGGTGACCTATTCACAATTTGCTGAATCATGCCTTCTTTTCTGGTAGGGAACTGCTTGTTGAACCAGAAACTGTCATCTGAACAATTCAGAGCCAGTGATATAAAGAAGGAGGCAAACTCATTTGGGGGCATTCCCTTCCTGTTAGCCCTTTCCTCTTGTAAAGGGATGGGAGTTTTCCTTGTGGAGTTCCCAGGGCGGAACAGAAGAGCAGGTGTGCCCACACTGGGATGATAGATAGATAGATAGATAGATAGATAGATAGATAGATAGATAGATAGATGCATGCATGCCAGCAGAGATGTGAGATGCCAAGACAAGTGTTGGGGGGACAGATGGTGCAGCAAAGGTGCTATCTTGCAGGACTAGAGTCCAGCAACCGTGCCTGACCTTTCAAGTGTGCTGATCCTCGTGCTTTTTGTTCTGCAGTCGTGTTCCTTGTTTCCCCAGCTGAAGAATATGAGTACTGTGTACTGACGTTATCTTCTGTTACTTCCAACAAGTTCTTCACCTTCTTATTTAACTTATGTCTTCTTTCCAAGCGAGAATATCCAGGTTTCGGTTGGATCTATTTTAAGGTGAATTAATTAACCAGCATAATAATACATTCCTGTTTTTAACTAATTCGTTTTATTCTAAGATCATTATAAAGTATATTTAACAAAGCCAGTAATAAGCATTTCTTCCTCTCCCACCATCCTTCTTATTTTCATTGCAGGGAAACTTACCTCCTGATTATCGGATAAGTCTGATTGATATTGGTTTGGTGATAGAGTACCTGATGGGAGGAGCATATCGCTGCAATTACACCCGAAAGCGGTTCAGAACACTGTACCACAATTTATTTGGGCCCAAGAGGGTAAGAAGCAAGTCATTTGCCATCTGTATGACTGCACCCACTGGCAGGGATTACCATAGCTTCTTAGATGGTTCCAGGCTGGGGGGATCCACATGCACACACTGTTTCCATTATGTACAGCAGCTATTTCACCACAACACACTGCAAGCCAGCCACTGATCCAAGCTACATTTTTTATTAATTTAATGAAAAAATTATTGGGTTCTGCTGCCCTGGTGAGACCATGACATGAAACAGTCTCCTCTGGCTCTCAAATCTGTAATTATGAGTATCCACAGCTTTTGAAAGACAAGTCTTTTGACCTGTACCAATAATACCATAGGGCACCTGAGTTAGACTTGAAAAACACTTGTGTTTTGATAGATGTATTTCCTGTCTCATGGCTTATCTTCTTGATTGTGGCCTGAAGGTATCAGGGCAAAGAAACCCATAACTCAGAATTGGCTTTATTAGCTGGATGGGGCTACAGCCGAGTCAGTGGGCTCATGACAAAAACACTGTTCAGTATTTTTGTGATTTTCATGTTTGATAGATTAGGATACTGTGAATCCAAAGTAAGTTTACTAACTTTCTAAAACATAAAATATATTAATTGTCATCCATAATGCCACCAACCCAATCCAGTGTAAGGAAAAATCTGTTCAACAGCTCTCAGTAAGATTTGTAGTTCTTCCTTTGCCTATTTTTACCTCATATTTTCATTTCCTGTCTCAGTTCAGATTTTGGCAATACATACCATTGAATATTGTTCTAAGTGGCTATAAAGAGCAACAGCTCTGTGAAACAGTTGCAGCCAAACACCTGAACTGGGTTGGTTTGTTTCCCTGCACTTGCATTCTCCACTTTTGAGAAGAAAGGTAGTAATTGTAGCTGCTGGGAGTGACTTCCTTCCCTTAGTCACTCCATCAAGAAAAGCATTTGAGTAGCATTTTCACAGATGCTGAACCAACATACAGAGCAGCTCCACAGCAGTCAATAGAAGCGTGCCAGGGGAATGCCCAAAATACTGATGTACTCCAGAGCAATCCATTCATGCCTGAGCAATAATTCGCATCTCTTTTCCACTAGAACAGCCCCAGACCAACTGTATTTTGTACCTGAATGCAAATGTATGTCTTCTGTTGTGTGTTTTGGTGAAATAGGGTCAAACTCAAGTGTAAATTAAATATATATGTAATTATTTGATTGATTTATATATGTATATTACATTACATTGCATATGTATTATATATATGATATTCTATATTGTCTGTTATATACTCTATATTACATGTTATACATCACATGTTACACGCATGTATGTTTGTATGTATACACATATAGTTGTAATTTTTCATCACCCTTCTGGGAGAAATAACATTTTTCTAACTTTTTTGTACAGCCAAAAGCCCTGAAACTGTTGGGAATGGAGGTAGGCAACCTGTGATAAATCTTAATGTCTTTTCCTTCTCTATATATACACTAATATATACACTATATCAAGATAATGTTTAAATTCACTGTAATGAAGGCACCAATAGGTGTTTTGAAGTTTTGTATGAGAAACGTGCCACACAAAATTGTATTTTTCATCTGGATAGCTTGTTTATGCAAGGGCCAGATTAAGAAACATTTCTTAATAAAACTCCAGCAGATAGACAAGAGAAAAGAAGGCTTTGCTCCCTCTATGTATCATTTTTCTTTTCATGAAGATTAAGCAAAATGTTTCAGTCTGTGAGGCCAAGCAGCATTTCAAGTCAGATAACTACATAACTTTAAAAAGCATTCAGAGAAATGAAGCAGTTGCAGAGAATGATGCAGAAATCTTTACATGGGCCAAATTTCTATCAGTTTTATTGACACTTTTGGCTATTTGATGCTTCAAGGAGATAGTAGTGTTTTCTTGTTTGTTTATTTTATACAACAACTTTCATTTTGCTGTCCACAGATGCAGCACAGAATAGGTCAGCTCATCTGATAAAAGCAGTAGGCTAAATTAGGAAAGACACTAAAGGCGATACAAACAACAAAGAGCTGGAGAAAGAAGGGATAAACATGGGATACAAAGGCAGAATGGGAGTGAAGAAAGGAGATTCCTACTCTTGTGAGAAGATAAAGGGAGAAAACACAAGAATAAGCAGGGAGGGAGCCTTCAGCAGACCAGACCATGCCCTGGATATGTACTTTCTGGAGGTGGAATGAGGCAGATGCATTGCAACAGATGTCATATTTGGAGTGAACTCTTAGTTTTATTTTAACGGTGGCTTTTCCAAAATGGTTCTGGATATTGTGTGATCATGCTCTGTGTTCTTAGGGAGAAGGAACAGTTCAAAGTGATAGTCCAAAGCTCTTTTTCCCTGTGTGTAGGTATGGGGTTACTGACTTCTTAATTACAGTGCATGGACCAATACTTTTTTCATCTTTTTCCTATGTTAAATATTTTGTCCAAAAACGCTGAAGGGGCTAGCCTGCAGGGAATGTGTTTGACATCTCAGGTACTGACTCCAGTGCATTGTGTGAATTGATTCAGTTCCTTCACTGGTGAAAAATAATTCTCTACAATTCTCACAGGATGATGTCCCTTTGCGGCGAGGGAGGAAAACAACAAAGAAAAGAGAAGAAGAAGTTGATATTGATTTGGATGACCCTGAGATCAATCATTTCCCCTTCCCGTTCCACGAGCTGATGGTGTGGGCTGTGCTGATGAAGCGTCAGAAGATGGCACTCTTCTTTTGGCAGCACGGGGAAGAGGCTATGGCTAAAGCACTGGTGGCCTGTAAACTCTGCAAAGCCATGGCTCACGAAGCATCAGAAAACGACATGGTGGATGACATATCCCAAGAGCTGAATCATAATTCCAGGTGAATTTTCTTTCATGTACACTTTCCTGAGTTAAAAAAAAAAAAAAAAAAAAAAAAAAACAAGGAGAGAGGG
>VFFE01007972.1:71069-129014 GCA_008921705.1 Burhinus oedicnemus
TCTCTTCTCTTCTCTTCTCTTCTCTTCTCTTCTCTTCTCTTCTCTTCTCTTCTCTTCTTTAAAATTTTCAGCAGTTTTCAGTAAATTTGGATTGGGGAAAAAAAAAACAAAACCAAAAAACCTCAACACCTCAAAACAAAACCAAGAAGAAAAAGTCCTCAGTTGCACTGAGAGTCTTGTGGTTTCTGTCACCTCTGTAACCTTAATGTCTCTATTCTTTTGCCATACTAACCAAAAATGCTCACCAAAGGCTGATGAGTCAGACTAAATTAATAAGATTTGCTGATAGTATTAATTATCAGTAAAATCTTAGAGAAGGGATGTTAGGTGACAGTATCACCTGGCTTTTCGCACTATAGTAGAAAGTGTTATTTCAGCTAGGGAAGTATGTGTCCAGTTATTCCTGCCCAGACACAGTTTCTGCTGACTCAGATGACATCTAAGATGCTGACCTAAGTCAATATTGCTCACTGTTTCCTTTAGGAGTGTTAAGGGAAGACCAAGCTCTGGACCTGAGCGTTGCAATCCACCATCACACAAACTGAAAAGCTGAGATCATTTCCTCCTCTATTTTATGTAGACAGGAAACAGGGGTTCAACCAGCTGTCTTCTCTGTACTGATAGTTATGGCCAGTATAAAGAATTCTCTCAAGTGTCCTTCAAACCAACTGGAAGAAAAGCCAGAACCCTGTGGCTTTTACACGGAGCAGAAGTGATGTTCTCTAACAAATACAACAAGAATACAAATCCCGTTCTGAAACTGAACACTGAAATAATCCTACCCAAAAGTCTCAAGACCCTCTGTGGTTGTTTCATCTTACATCTGACATCAAGTACACAATAGTTGTAACATGCAGTCGAGAGAGAAAAACTGTATTGAAATACAGATGTATGGAATAAGCTTTCTGCAACAATGACTTAAATGTTAATGCACAGAACTCAATCATCTTTTCTCTGATTTAAATTTGGCTTAAGATGCATTTTGCTGTAGGGCTGCTGTTTGAAAGGCAAAGTAGATAGGCAGTCAGATTCTGACCACCACAGATCCCAGCCACAGCCATTCACCCTTGCTACAGCCCATATGCCAGGGTGACACTCGGGTTTCTCTGAGTTTTATGAACATGACGATACAATTTGCCTGTCTTGTATTTTTATTCAGCATGTAGAAATAAAGGAAAAAGAAACTAAAAACATAATCCACACTTTCCACTGTATCAAAAATTAAGCCAGAAGGCAGATACATTAGAGAAGGAAAACAAAACAGGCAAATGAATGTATGGCTATGCCTGGCTATTTGCTGCAGCAATGTGAGTAGGAGTAGCAGTGTCTTGAGGAGGAATCATGGTATAGGTTAGGTCAGTACTACACTGGGTGGGAAGACTTCTAGCAACACCTAGGACCTTCTGGGCTCCAGGCAAGGACTGTGCAAAAATTATTTGGAATGCCAGAATCAGCCTAGGCAAGGTGAACAGGGAGAAAAAACACAGAGGGCTGTTAGAGGAGTAAAGGGTATTAGAAGCAGATGAGGTTCACATAGGTTATTTAGTTTGGTAGTTAGCATAGTGGTATCAGAGTTCCCATTACTGCAGGTTGATCCAGAGGAACTGCATTAATTCATTTTTGTTGGGGAGGCAGGTGTAGCTGGAGGAGAAGATGTTTGCGCATGTATTTTGCAGATTCCACACTGTATGTGATTTAATGTGTGCTTCTTCAGACAACCCAGAACACTGTCTAATTGTTCTTTTGTCTGTTTAACTCTGGTTACAGTGGAATTAGGAACATCAAATCATACCCAAGAAACTGACTCAGTCATATAAATATAGTGACTATTGATATTCATTTTGTTTCTTTACAGCTGGCATATATAGGCTACTTGATGCTGTTCAATTATATAGTGTTAGTGAAGATGGATCGCTGGCCATCTACACAGGAATGGATTGTCATCTCGTACATTTTCACTCTGGGAATAGAGAAGATGAGAGAGGTAAAATCACCCCAACCAAGAAAGACAGAATGAAAAAGGAAATAAGCATGGTTTTTTTCATTTTAATATCTGGTTTTATTATTTTTCTTGGGATATTTTTTGATGAATGGGCTTATCATAAAATTGCTCTTTTTTTTGCAGAAAAGCAGACGGATTGTTAAAAACCCAGCATTCAAAATCTGTCTTGCTCCATTTTAAAATCAAGAATATCTCTCTTTCTTTCTCTTTCTCCCACGGAATTTCTCTGTGCAGATTTCTGTATGATGCACATTTAATAGCATTCACAAGTATGGGGCGGTCTTCTGACATATCTTAAAGCTCAGCTATATTCCTTGAAATGTGGCCCAGAAACTGAAGTATGTGTCAGGGAGAGGAAAAGAAGGTGTGCTGTAACAGAATGGACATGGAGACATGGTGATTGCATGACAATCGAAAAGCCCATGTCCAAATCCCCACCCCAAATAGAGTTCATTAAAATTTACAGCTATTCTGTCTGTCCAAAGGCTTTAAATAAAGCAAGCCATAACTGGGGGGAAATTTAGATCCACATTGAATATTGCAGCACATTTCTAATAGGTTTTCCCTCTTTTAATCTTGAAAATTTTCTCTAATTATGTCAAGCAATACCATGCATCTCCCTAAAGATGCAAAAGCAGACATGTAGAGCATAGACAGATCATTTAAGGTGGCACTCAGTCTGTAGGCTGAGTGAAGGTTTTTTTGCCATCTCCTGCCCCTTATGGTCTCTCTCACTTGCAGCTACCGCTGTGCCCTTTTCACTTGGCCAAATGCACATTTATTCCACAATGACACCAGAGGCCAAATTCAGTCCTGATGTGAGTGGGTGAAAGGCCTGCTGACCTCAGCTGAAACAGCGAATTTGTACCCCTGGGCTGAGTTTGTTACCATCTACATTTGTATTTTCTGCAGCAAATGCTTTTGAGGACTAGACTAAATATGGTCTTGCAACAGCCACTTAGATTTCAAAGACAGATTTCAAACATTGTATGGTAAACTCTACATTATAAGTAAAAAGAACAGAGGAAAAAACACTAGTTATGTGGCCTATAATAAGCGTACTTCATTAATCAAAAGAAAAAGGGGAACGGTGGCAGTAGCCACATGAGGACCCTGTAATACTGATGGAGACAAAGCACCGCTGGCTCAGTAGGTGGGAGTCTGCTGGCAGGAGTCACGTGTGCCGTTTTTGTCTAATCATTCACCCCAAATTGTCCTTTCCACAAAAGTTTATCAAGAACATTTGTCAGAATGGATTTCTAAACAGATGTTGGAGATTGTTCACAGAATATGAGCCTAAAATTCATTCTGAAAATGAATTATAAGAAAATTATGAGAATGACATTCATCTTTTTAAGGAACTGTACGAGTCTGCTCAGATGTTCTCAGGCTAAATATAGAAAATTAAAACAAACAGCTTGTTAACTAACTAAAAGCTAGGAATTATTCATAGAAATCACTTGAGGAATAGTTTCAACAGTAACTCAGGAAAACAATCAAGTCTCTCAAATGATCTTGCAAATAGAATGATGGTAAATTCATAAGGTAAGATTATTTTTGTGAATTATATTCTCAGCTGTGGAACTTAATTTCCAAAAACAGGTCCAAGTAGTAGCTAGTATCTTGCACATAGGTAAGTATCTTGCACATAGATAGAGGCTAAGAATGGTTGAAATGGAAGATTTCTCCAAAAAATCAGAGACTACATGAGATATGATAGGAGTCTATCAGCTTTACTTTTGGCCTGTGTGGCATGTATCTGTTTACTATAGATTTCTTCAAGCTTAAATTAAGATAGCTCAGCTCCTTACCTCTCCATGTCCTCTGTTCTTCAGATATTGATGTCAGAGCCCGGGAAACTGTTACAGAAAGTAAAAGTTTGGCTCCAGGAGTACTGGAACGTTACTGATCTCATAGCTATCCTCCTGTTCTCTGTCGGGATGGTGCTCCGTCTGCAAGATCTGCCACTCCGGAGTGATGGCCGAGTGATATACTGTGTTAACATAATTTACTGGTATATACGGTTATTAGACATCTTCGGAGTAAACAAGTATTTGGGACCATATGTTATGATGATTGGGAAAATGGTAAGAGAAGTTGGTGTACTCCTGTGTTTTAACAGCATGTTCTTGACTCAGTGTCTTTGGCCAATGAGATCACTGAAGATTTATCTGTATTTTTTTACACATTAGCATTTTCATGTAAGCTAGAAATCAGTGCCTTATTGAATCAAAATCTCAGCATAGACCCCCCTAGAATTGAAAATTAGACTCTCTCTGTTCTGTTGGATGAGGTATTGCTTGTCTTTCTCTGAGATCTCTCTTCAACAGCAAAGCCATGCATCCTACACCTCTGCGCCTCATTTGCAGAAAATAAAAAGGATGCTAATTCTCAACTAGTTGTAAAGGAAGGTGGATTGTTAAGGTAAAAAAAAAAAAAAGCATTTGGTATCTTGATACTCTCAAAGAAAGTGTGTTGTAATAGGTGTGGTATGTTCAAAACTATAATGGTTATGATTAAGACTGTCACCTTTCTATAGTTTGCTCCATATCCATATGTTCTTCCACCTTTCCTGTTCAGGTGTGTCCTTGTGAGATGAGAAATTCATTTGCATAACTGTAGCCTCTGTCCCCTGGCCACATCACATGTACACGACATAGCAGAAGTATGAATAGTTTATGTAATAGTAAATGCATACAGGAGGAATCGAGAGATACTTGCTGCCAGATGTGTAACTTTTGACTTTTTGGCTTGCTTTTTTTACGTTTCGGTAGAAATGTCACATTAAAGCAGCATTTTACTTGTACAAGTTAAAGAAAATGGCTGGGTTTACAGATGCACATGCACATGTCCCTGATATTTGAGTACCTGCACACGTAGCTAATATACACGCTCATGTTTTATATACAGTTACCCAGCCTTTGTTGTGTAAAACATGGCTGTTTCATGTATTCTGGGGTTTAAGATATATTTTTTTTGAAATAGAATAAAAAAAACCCTGGAGCTGGCATCCAGTAAAAAAAGTAAACTGAATATTAACTTTTCTACATGCAAATACTACTGCTGTCTGACTGCTATGTGGACAAAAACCAGCAAGTCCAGACAGGCTGTCTGTTGTGTTTGCCTTACCATGGTACTTAAAGAAAAGACCCAGCCACCCTCCTTCCTCACCATCATAGGAAAAGGGGACATATACATCCCCTTTAGCATGGGCTACCATCCCTCCTTGATATTACATTAGTCACAAAAAGCTCAGTGATTCTAAGCAGGTATAAAACTGAAATGCAAAATATATGTCCAGTTAGGGTCCCTACAGGTGATGAGACAACCATTGTCTTATCCCTTCAATTTACCAGCTTTCAACTCCAAACCCACAACGGTGGATTTGACAAAGACAGAACAGCTTACTGGGGGGAAAAAAAAAAAGAAGAGAGATAGAGGGAAAATACAAAAGAAAGTGGTTGTTGAATCATTAAGTCCTGCAAACCCGATTTCAAAGTCTGCTGCCTTCCTTCAAGGAAGACAATAGGATGTTGATGGGAGGGATTTTGCAGAGCTCCAGAGTACAGGAGGTGAAAACACTTAACAGTTCTTGCTGGAAGTTACTGTAAAAGGAAAGCAGGACAAGAGAAAGGACCAAAGACCAAAGGGAAAACACTGCATTATCATCTGTTTTTTTCCTGCTGCACCCAGATTATGTCCCTTGATCAGGGGATCTGGTGGTCACTGGGACTTACAATATACACAGTGTATAAAACTCCAAAAAAACCAGCTACCCTCCTACTCTGTTGTATTTTTCACAGGTGCCATGCACAAAAAGTTTCAGAGCTGTGGTGCTAGCAAAGGCAGTCTGAAAACCAGTTCAAAAATAAATACATTGGTCATGAATAACAAACTTCTAGTAGTCAGTGTTATAGATGGCTGAGAAGAGTCCAGCTTCACCAATAGTATGAACAGTGGTTTATTTTTCTCCTGGGGTCAACACAGAAAGGAAGTGGTTGAAATCAGCAAAATAATATAATTTCCATTCCTTTGTCATCCTCACGTGTGTACAACAAATCAAACCTCACTCCACTTTCTGTGGAAAACAGATGCAGGAAAATCACTAGCCTCTATAGGCTCAGCACCCACTCAGAGCGTGTTGAATTTAGCTACCAGAGTACACTGAAGGTGTGAACAATTGTTAGAGGGAAGTTCTTTTATTTTGTGCCTTCCTGTTATTGATTTTCATACCTCATCCAACTTTCCATGCACTCAGCAACCCTGACACATCCACTTTGCCCACACATGCAATGCCCAACTGGTCTGAGTTACACAAATCTGCCTCACATCTATTTTCTGGCCAACTTATTCTCCTGTGTAATGGCCAGCCCATTTATATCATGCACAGACTTCCCTGAGAGTTGCACCTGCTTGCTCCAGGCTGCAGTGGGCTCCCTTGTGTGTTTGTGTTTAAATCACATGTCCATTTACCTCTTGGGTTCCGTCTTTTTCATTTCATGGCCTTGCAAATACCATTCAGTACTATGGAGACCATCAAGCTGGTTATACATATTTCTACAGAGTAAGACCACCACAGCTATTGAGTTCCTCAACAGACCGTATTTAATGCCTGAGCTTTTATCCTGAGCTTCTACTGTGAGTAAGTTTTAGACTCAGGAGGAGAAAGATGACTCTTTCCATCTTTCCAGTATTAAGGAACTTTCTCTTCACCTGCCTCTACATTGCATCCAACAAAATAGCTGTAACAAGTTTTACTTTTGGGCACTGTGAACAAATATGCAAGTGAAATTAAGCAAGGGCAGGAATGGGCTTGTGTAGTTTAAAAACAACGGGCAAAAGAAAGGTGAAGATAGGAGGAGGAAGCTGAATGGCCAAGTTTATTATTATCTACTAATTTCAGTAACAGAATATGCTTATTATAATGTGCTTTTCTGATCTCTGCACAGTGTTAGATTTACTCCCCTTTTACTTGGGAAAGAAGTGAAATCACTCTGGCATGTCAAGAGAGTCAGAGGTATATCAGTTCCCTTACTGTGTGGGGACGTCTGCAAATAAAAAAGGGGAAATGGAGCCAGATTGTTTATAAAACCACCACAACAGTGCCTAATTTTATCACTTTTTTACATAGGTGACTAATGAGTTCTTCAGAATGATTGAAATGGCCATTGCCTTGTTAAAATAGCAATTGTAGTTTGACCCTACAGGCCAAAGGGCCTGATACAATGCCCATTAGAGACAGTGGAAACTTGCCCATCTATTTCACTGGATTTCAGACAAGCTACTGAGGTTTTAGAAAGATACTCAAGTTAAAGGAGGGGGAAGCTAATATGCAGCTTGAATAGAGAATAGCACTGAAAATTTTATTTCTTGCAAGAAGGTGAAACCTGTGTGATTCCTGATGAAAAACACTGGAAGCATTTAATAAATTGTCTTAAATTGCCACCAAATACTCATTGTGTTTATTTGCTTGCATGACATTTTAAAATAGGTATTATATTACATCATATCATGTTATATATGTCTACCTGAAACAAAGTTTCATCAGAGAAGAAAGGATGAACCAGGTTTCATCTCCAAATTACTTCCCTAAAAGCAGTAAGAACTAAATGTAATTACATAGCTTTCAGAATGCTCTCTGAGGTACAATGATCTGGAATTCCTCTTCAATTGGGTTTTCTTGAGACATTAATTCTTGGAATAACACAGGAATGTTGGTGATTTCCTTGTCTGTTTTTTAATTCTTTAAGGGATTTATTTTCCTCTCTCATGTCCTCAGGTCTTCTTTCTTTCCTGAGTTTTTATGGACCTCAAGACTTAAGTTTTCCCCTGATTTTTTTCACTTGTCCCCAGTTCCTTCCTTCCAGCTCCCTGAGTCTCTCCTACCAAAGCCCTGCCCTACAGGTGTCTTTCTCCTACAGCCTCTCTCTCAGTAAATATGAGAATAGCCTCTTCTAGTTGCTCCTCTGTATGCCTCTCTTTTCTCTGTTAGGCAATTTCACAGTGTTACTTTGACCTCAGGTCTCTCTCCTTGTTCTTTAAAACTGAAGAACCCCCGCAGCAGTGCCAGATCCATCTGCTGCAAATGAGTCCCCTCTTCCACCACCTCTCGTCATGAGCAGCCCTGCTCTTGAGCTGCAGCAGGTCCCCCATAAAGGGATAAGGCCACCAGTTAAGGGGCCGGTTGGTTGCACACCTGCCTCACAGGGAAGGCAGAATGCAGCTGAGCCAGAAAATGCAGAGACTGAAGGGATTAAAACTTATAACGTTTAAACAAGTTTTGGGTCCAGTTTTGGCCAGAGACAAAAATTGCATCCAAGGCTGTGAAAAACAGCTCTCTTGTAACAAGCCTTATAACTAAAGACCTGTAAGTAAATCTGTAACTAAAGGTTTTAAAGGGATTGTACCAGGGACTTTACAGGACTCCCATTTTTTCACATTCATTTTGGGTTATAAAGTATTTCTGCTGTACCTGGTTGATGCCCATTGCTCTGCTGTCTGGAGGGTCTTCTCTAGCACAGCTCCTTTTCTAATCTTCAGCCCCTATTCAGCACCTCCTAGGATTGCTGTCCCGCTTTTTCCAGGAACATTTTGAATGGGTAGGCACTGTTTGCAAGCACTAATTAAACTTGTGCATATGCTAATAAGGCCTTCAACAATGGAGAAGAATAGAGTTGAGTGTCTGTGTTATCTGCATTTATTTTCTTTTTTAAGTATGACCTTTGTCAGACTCCCCCACCAAGCTGATTTCTAGTCCAGCCAGGATCACAGCTTTCCTTTCTCACTGGTTACCACCATGGTGTCCCTTATGTTGCAGTAACAGGCTGTTCTGCCACCCGTTACTCCTTATGTTAGATGTAGCTTCCTTCTTTTGCTCCAGGACAATGACTACCAGTGAATGAAATAATCCATGTGAGCCCTTTTGTTTTGGTACAGTTGCCACTAGGTGCCTATAAACAATACATCATCTCGTGACCCTTGTCCAGACCAGGCTGTTGATTCCAGTGAACCTATATTCTTGATCAGGCAACTGGTGTGACCAGATGGTATCTTGCATTTTCAAGCCTATTCGTAACATTTAAATTGTTCTTAAAAGCAACACTGGGTAAAATCAAGGACACAATAATACTGGTTCACTTCTTTGAAAATGAAATTTGTTATGTGTAAAACTGAGAATGGTTTTTCAAAATTTGGTTTTGAAAATTCCGTTTCTAAGATTTACAGACTTTTTTTGCAGCATACAATGACAGGAATATGGACAAATAAGTTCCTCTAATTCTTGTCCCTTTCTCTCTTTCTCTCTCTTTTCCTGTCATTACATTCAGATGATAGACATGATGTACTTTGTCATCATCATGTTGGTGGTTCTGATGAGCTTTGGTGTCGCAAGACAGGCTATTCTCTTCCCCAATGAGGAGCCTTCATGGAAACTGGCGAAAAACATATTTTACATGCCTTACTGGATGATCTATGGGGAAGTGTTTGCAGACCAGATAGACCGTAAGCAAGTTTATGATTCTCATACTCCAAAGTCAGGTATCCAACTTTGATCAGATGATGTCCTATTAGATCATGTGTGTGTGCTCAATAAATGGCTCAGAATAGAGGAACTCCTTCAACACACAGAATGGTCACAAAAATATTTTTTCAGCTAATATTGGGGTATCGGTTTCAGAACATGCTTCTGGCATCACTTCGCAATGACTTAACCAGAAATCTGTAATGCTAAATTATCTTGCATATAAAGAAGGTTTTAAATGGTTCCTTTTTACCAGTTGGGTAACAGGGATACCCTCCCAGGTATCCACCATGATTTCGTTGATATACCTGGGACATAAAAGGTCACTTCTTTTTTTCTCATCCATTGGTTTGATTTTAGACCTAAGTACTTTTAACTAACTTCATACTGAGCATCAAGTCTAATAATACTGGGTTAGACCTTTGGGTCCTGTACTTCATGAGGATCTAATCCAATGTATTTTCTTTTCTCTGTTACCTTCTCACTGCCACCACCTTTACACCAAACCATGTGATGCAATTCTTTGGGGACAGTAGATCCATTATTAGAATTTTGCTTTATTTATTTATTTATTGGAAGGCAAGACTGTGCTTATGTCAGTGCAAACAGAACAAAAGCCAGTATTTCTTATACTATCTCCTCAGGATTCATTTGGCTGGTGATCAGGAAAATGCCAGTTTTCTATTTAAATTAAACCTCCTGGTGCCACTCGGTGCATTACACCAAAGGAGAAGGGTAGTCATGAGAAATGATGCAGTAGATGAACAAACTAAGAATCACAAACAATGTATCTTTAGCAAACACTGACAGGAAACTGATGTTCATCATTTCTACTTAAATGTGTGTAAGCCTTGGCGGCATTTAGAAGTGAGTATCTTTTCCAGGGGCAGATGGCATCCATTAAAGCTTTGTTTAGGATATTCCTTTTTATTCTATTTACCACTTTAGGAAAGGCAGTGTTTTCATAATTTATTGTTTGCGTGTTCAGTACCGACCAAGTTTGAATGGAAAAAAGGTGTTGATTTTTCCTGAGCTGGTTAAGGCAATAAATGTATCTATATCACCAGTAATCCCCACAACTTAATGGAGTTTCTGATGGACAGATGTATATATATCACATGGAAGATATTTCAGCAGTTCCATGTTCATTTCTTCTTCCTGGTTAGCACAGAATCATTACTGTGGATACAGATGAAACCTCTTTTTTATGTTTACTTCCCCACTTTGTTTTCAGAGGGAGCATGGCATGCAAGGAAGTAAACAAATACCTAAAATCACAAAGCTTCTCACTGAGTTTAGCTTTTTACATGATTCCTTCATTTTTATCTGAGTTTAGCTTTTTACATGATTCCCTCATTTTATCCTTTTTCCATTTCTTTTCTTTTTAAAAATTCATTTCATTCTAAAGGCATAATAGCTGGGCATGTAAAACTTCATCTTGCTGCAAAAGCATAATAGAGGGATAAAGGTTTATCCCATTAAACTATGACTTCCTTCCACAAGCAGAATTCTGTCTTCTGTCCCTCTACAAGTGGCCATTTATTGATGTTGTACTAAGTAACTACCGTAGTGCAACAAATATGGCAATTGGCTAAATCAAAAGTTCTTGGTATTTTTTTTAATGAAGTGCTGATTATAGTTTAGAACCTGAAACCTGAGAAGCAAAAGTGTCTTTGAATGAAGCATGGTTTTTAATAATGAAAAGAGGGTGGCAGGCTCCATACCCTTGCATGAGGATTTAGGGATAGTCTTGTTTGTTATTCAGATGCCCAACATTTAAACCTTGCAAAAAGATGGAGCATAATTACTTCTGAGGCTTAGGGAAAGCAAAATTCCTGATGGTTTCAACTCCAGCTATAAATGTAGACATGTTGTTGTTCTGACTGTGTCAAGGAAACTAGGAGTTGCGGCAGAAGCGGTGATGCCAAAATGAAAAGCAGCACCTAGTTCCTCCTTCCTGAGAGACAGATGATGCAGGGAATTAGAATCTGCCACTCTTTCAGCACAAAGATATGTGCAGTATGTCATGTGTGTCTGAGGCTTGGTTGTCTCAAAAATGTTACCTCTGGAATAGACTGGGAGCATGAGCAAATGGTTGGTGATGTCATTATACAATCAAAATGACCCGATTGGCACCCAAAAAGTTTTACTAGTATACTTACAGTTTTTCACTATTTGTAAATTTGTTGTTATATATATTTTCCAAGTTGTTCTAAGCTAAATCAGCCACTGTGTTCATGTTAGAGTACTACAGTGTTTGTACTTTCTCAAATAAAGTAAACATGTTCTAAGATTGTTATGCTACATGTAAACTGCAATTGAACTTTATAGCTTGGAGCAGATTTTTTTTATTAGTATTATTTTAGCAAACCAAAAGGATTTCTTTGTGGTTTTCTTTATATTTTGGTGTTTAATATTGCAACGTTATTTGCAAGTTTGAGTTTCAGCAAAAGTGCTGATCTTGGAAGTGCGTATACATTTGAGCCACACTCCTGGAGATTATCCTAGTGCCTGAGAAATGTACAAAAAAAGTATGCGACTCTAAAATTTTTAACTTACTTTTCTTTTTTTTTTTTTCATTATCTTTTGATTTGTGAAGTATGCCATTAAGGCTGACCAGATACAATGTCTGGATCCGTCTAATCAGCTGGCAGCCTATCCATCTAGTGGGTTTACTCTGACTTTTATCTCAACACGCTGCACTGTTAAAACACTAGTGAAATGCCTTGCTCTAAAATACTGCATGTCATATACAGTTTTACCCATAATTTCTGTATTAATTTCATTTTTTTAAATATGTATGTTAACTGGAGTGTGCATTAGTATCCTGTTGGCATGTGATCTCATCTTCAACTCAAAAGTGGGGACAGAATTATATCCTCACTTCTGGGAGTATGAATACACTATTCAGTGGTGTCTTTTATTATCAGTGATGTACATAAATACTACATTCCTACAAATTCCTGACTATCAACCAATTTAAAAGGGGAAAAAAAAAAAAGGCAGACTAGATCTTTTAGAACTGTGTTCAAATTTTCAGGTAAATTCAACAAAAAAAGCAAAACCAGTCTCAAAGTATTTCCTCTCAGACTGACAGTTCATCACAGCCATGTTAGCTAGGGGAGGAAGGGGGATCTGGGTCAGAACCAGTGATGGTATATGCAACTGTCTCACTTTTAGGCTGCCTTTCCTAATCCAGCTGAGCCTTGTGCTGCCCAATGGCATCCATGGGGCAGCAGCCAGTCACTTAGCTGCTTTAATGAATGCCTGTCCGGAAGGAAATCCACAAATGCTGTAAAACCTCTCCCTCAGTTCACCTCACTTAATTTAGCACTATTTCTGACAATTTTAGTCAAAAAAATCACAACACAGTTGTCACATGCAAAGAACTTTGTTTTCATCATACCAAGCTACCTGCCCCTCCCGAATACTACAGATAATGAAGTATCTAAGAAATACTGAAGAGGAAAGGATTATTCAGGAAGTGAGCTTGCTTGGTAAAAAATGCAGATAGATGACATAAATGGCAACTTAGGAAATGGCAGTCACCTGTAGAAAATCAGCAGCAGACGTCACATTTTCCTATATTCAGAAGGCAAAGCACCTGAGAGTGCTATTAGCCAATATGGGTTTGGGTTTTTTGGTTTGGGCTGTTTTTCAGATTTGTCTGGTGTCTCACATGTCAGATTTGCATCTGGATTTTCTTTCCAGCTGACAGTATTTCAAATGCCATCTGGAATATGAAGATCAGTCTGAGTTGTGTTTGTTCCCTGTGCCTACTCCCTTATTGGAAAAATCTACATAGTTTAAGAGAAAAAGATGGGGCCTCCTTGTCTTTCACTTGTATTGGAGGAACACCAAGTAACTAGAATGCAGTTGTTTCAGAAGATGAGAGACGATTATACACAGGTTTTAACTATCCAATGAACTTCAGAGGAAAGTATAATTACTAGAAAAGACTTTTTTAAAAATCCTTTAAATTTCTTAGTCTGTTAGATTTATTTATTTATTAAAGTTCTTGAAGGTTTCTTAGTATAAATAAAAATTTTATAATGAATTCTATACAATCTCAGAGTTTTCATGCTTTTCATGTCTCCATAGGAGCTTCCTGTAAGGGCTGTCACTTGCATGGATCATTCTGGAATTAGAACAAACTGAGCATTTTTGCACAAAACTGAATACATCATACCTGTGCTTTATTTTTTCTTTTTCTTTTTTTTTTTTTTTTGCATCCATATTGCAGCTCTGCAGCACAGGCAATATTTTTAGCATTGTTAGACAAAGGGAGAGGATAAAATTTGTACACAGCCTACACACCATTTTGAAAGTCTCTCTGGGCTGAGTTGTAGTAGTATTCCCCTTCCTAACACTCCTCTGAGGTTGTATTTTGGGTTCCACTTCATTGGATATTTTTAATGTGGGGGGAGGAGAAGGGAGAAAGCACTAGAGAGAACAAGAAAAATACAAGGATTTACTGTAAACTATGATTAATATACCAGCAGATTTGAGAGACACTTCAAAGTCATTTTTAATGTGGCTGAAGGGCAACACGTAAGGTCACAATGGTGTAGTTAAAGCAACTTTTTTGAAGTAATGAGACACTGTTCAATTCCCTGGATAGTTCGCTGATGAACAGAGCAATGGTGTGAAATTCAAAGTTCCCAGAGTTCGGTATTTTCTCTGTCAGTGAAGAAGTGGACAGCCCTAGGCATCTCACTTAGCCTTTTTTCAATATTTACCAGCCTGGCAAGCTGGTAAGGTTTGATTAAAAAATTATAAAATGCTTTCACATCCTTTGGGTTCAGTGCAGATCAAAATTGAAAGGTGCCTACGTACTCATAAACAGGTTGATGAAAGTGCATTTAAAATGTCCAGATTGGAATAATAAAATAAAAAAAGATGGGTTGGTATGTTTGTTAATATGCACTTATTGGTTTCCTTATTCTTTAGAATTGTGATCATATGAACCCATTCTGCAGTTTCTTGTGATTTCAAACAAATCAACTTGTATGGTAAAAGTGGTATCCATTTTTACATGTGAAGTTTTCTTAAAAGCCAAAAAGCTATTTGGTAACAAAGCTGTTCAATTATGCGCTTTCCTCTTTCCATTATTTCCCACAACTACTTTGGAAGGGTGCAGCTGGGGGAAGGGTCATGATGCAGAAATTTGCAAATGTTGTTTCCCAAGCCTTCCACCCAATACACAGTAAAAATGAGCAGTGCCCATGTCATGACAGTAATTACAGCAGGGAAACAAGTTCTTCCCGAGCTCTGCTGCTGCTTTAGGCCTGAAACACACAGAGGCATGGGTTACTGCTGTTTGCTCTGCAACTATTTGCTGGCCAGGAAAGAGGAAGAGCTTGGTATGTAGCAGGAAAGGCCATACAGGAAACTGTAAATGGGAGCCAAGAAGGAAAAATAAGCATGGGAGTAGACTGTGGAAAAGGAAACAAGAGATGCAAAAAACATGTACATCCACAGATGTCAGGATGCAGTCTTTGAAATCTGAGTGACATTAATGCATGTAATTGAAATTAAAACTCCAGCCATTTATTATTTTCTAATGCCTCAGTTCAGGATTTAATGTCTGACCTTTATCCAATGGCCTGTAGGTATCACACTGATTAGGATTTTCAGTTAGCTGAAACAGGCATATAGTTATACTAACAGAATTTTCTTCAGCAAAATATTTCAGTAGAATTAAGTACTCTATGTATTTTTTGTTAAAGCAAGGCTGTAATGTCAGAAGATGAGTATGTTTTCGTACATGTTAAAATTGTGCTTTGAAAAAGTTTGTTACCACAATATGTTACTCCACATACTACAAAAATTACTGCATTTCTCCAAACATAATTAAAATGGTCAAGCCGTGTTACACATGAAGGGCAGGTGTGGATCTCTCAGGGACAAGGCACAGCGCTCAGGGAGTGAAAGCTTTGGCTTTATGGAAAGTGTAGCGTTACCACCGTGGGAGCCCTGGGACACCGACGCTAATCACACAGCGGAGCCCTGCTGAGGAGCGAAGCTCAAGGGGAAGCGCTTGCACTGCTTAAACGTGTCACACATACGCACTGTCCTGTTTTGCTCATTAGTGAACTGGCTGATGTAATGCAGGTGCTGTTGTCCGAATTCTGAGATCCGCAGCTGGCCCTCACGTTGGCGCCCGTGCAGGGGTATGTGCAGAGGTGGGGGAAGCAAACTACCCCAGGTCACTGTAACAAGGAGATAAAATGTGCTTGGGACTCGACATACTTGGATGGGGGAGGCGAACTGTCCCGGGCTACCCTAACAAAGTCTTTGCAAACCCTACAAACAGAATTCTAATTTCTTAAATGTAAATGAATGTCTTCATTATCTAAAAAGAATATAATTGCTACTTTTAGCCTCCTGTCAGGGTCCTCTGTCCTTTTTCACAGAGAGAGAAATTTCTGTTTCTGATTTCCTGGGAGCAGCTGTTTTAAACAGTTTATTTAATAATGGGAAAAAAAGTCCTTTAAAATTAATGTTGTAGTTTAAAGATGGAAGATATTCAGTGATGTGCAGTGGAATACAGGCTTCTGCATTTTGGACACACATCATAGATTTTTTCACGGAGCTGAAGATATGAAGATTAAGTGGTGGCTTAGTTCTCCATAAAGTAAGGCATGAGATTAGTATTCCCTTATTTTAAAACTGTTCCCACAACAGAACATGCAGAAGAGAACAATTTTTGCAAACCTTCAGGACAAGCCAAACATCTATGCATGTACAGAATAGACTACGGGAACTTGTCTTTGTAGGAAGTCTAATTTGGCCATCACTGTGTGGCATAAACTGACAGGGATGCATTAATGGTATTCCAAATACTCTGTTGTAGACAAATACGCTGGATATATCATTTTTGTCTTGGCAGTTGTCAAAGCTGGGGAGTTTTTTTAGATTAAATTCTCTTTTTTTAATGGAAAAAAAAAAGAGATAATAAAATTGTAACTAGACTTTGAGCTGAGTTTTTGATCTCATTGATCTAAGGTTTAAAATACGTTTTTCACCAATTTCTCTCATTGCTACAAAAGACATTATTTCTTCTGTTCTTCAGCACACAAAAGGACAACAGGTTTCATCAGCTGATAGAGTGATTGCTCCATTACCAGTGAAATCATGACAGGTTTCGGTACTGTGTTGTGTTGGACTTTATAGCTGTAAATCAACATGTAAGCAACTTCATGTTTCTACACAAACAGAAGTGTGAGTCTCACACTGAGTGCTGATACGAAGAGGTATTGAATGTCCCAGTTTCTGCTGGGTGAAGGCTGAGAGCACATACCCCCGCACTCACAGCAGGTCACAGATGGCATTTTGAATGTCTGAATGAAACCACTGCTTGGAGTAGTGCAGAAAGCACGAAATCAGCACTAACTTAAAATGATCTGCAAGGTGATGCTTTCTGAGAAATAAAGAATTGCATAGTCTCAGCCTGCTCCAGTAATAAAATGTATTTTTGTAAGGAGGAAGGTCTAGTGTCACCATGGGTCCAGGCACAACAGAGCTGCTTGTAAAAGTAGCATTGCTTGTATTTGGCTTTGCCATTTCTTTTTCCATGAGTTCAGAATTTTGGGAGAGTTCTTGTTTGAAGCTAATGTATCGTGTATTCTTCTGTCCCATATGGCTATAATATTTCTATATGTAATAGCCTAACAGCTATGTGTAGTCCCCACAACCAAGTACCCAAATCACATATAATACCATATGATGGCCAATACAGACACCCACAGTTGAATGCTGTGCTCTGTGAACCAAGTTCAGAAGGACCTTTTAGAGAAGAAGAGTTGGTATTGGAAATCATTGATTTGTTGACATAGGGTGGAATTTTACAAAACATACGGCACTGGCAAACTTGGCTGTCCATGAAGTCAGTGGGAAACTTTCATTGATATCAGCAGGAACTGAGCCAGTGCTGAGCACTTTGAAAACTCCTCACTTAAACTTCTGTTTGAAGAGGACGAGGAGAAGCTAACTGTTGTGCCGCACTTACTAAGATGATTTGTATATGTAAGCTGCTTCTTCAATTATTTTGTTGAAGAGTTGATTACAGAGGTATTTAGGACCATTAGGAATGAGGCTAGAAAGACAAACTGAACCCACGCTTGCAAATGTAGATCACCCACCACAGCATATGAAGGCATGTAAAAAAATAACCAAGGAAAACTATTTCACGATACTTTCTTTCCCCTTACTTCAGTTCTAGAACATTAATAATAAGAAAGTTTTGGTTCCAAAGCATTCAGGGAAGAAACAGGTGGCAACTCTGCTGCCTACATGTCCCTTTACCTGGTACAGTAAGGACTTGATAATCTCCCCCACTGTTTCTAGGCGTGCAGTCAAAAGTCCTTAAGAGCAGCAGGTCATTATGAGTGTGTCCCAGAGGGGCAAGGGGCAGTGCAGTGCACAGCAATAAATGTCTACTCTTTAATTTACTTTCATGTGCTTCTTTTTCCTTATGCTATTTATCACATCCCTCTCCATCAAACAAAAAAGATCAAGCTTTCACCATTAAAAAAATAATACATCAGCTTTTTTCCAGGATTAAACGTTTTTTGATCATTTTATTTGCACAGCCACTGATTACTACCAGAGTACCATGATATTTTAGCTGAATGCAACCAGGCAGCTTACTCACAGCAGGCATGTCTCCAGCAATTTCTGAGGGAAATCTTGATATTCATGGCAAATAACACACAATAACAAGAACTGAGCTTATAAAATCTGTGGTAGTAAGTGCATACTTCGTAGAGGGAGTATCGATACCACTGTTATTTGGAAGATATTGCTTTGGCAGGCAGGCCTTTATAAATATTTAAATATTTCTGTAAAAACCACTGAAAAAATAAGATTCATTCCCATTTTGCATTTTTTTGCATTTTTGTTCCCAGCTCCTTGTGGTCAAAATGAAACCAGAGAAGATGGCAAAATAATCCAGCTACCTCCCTGCAAGACAGGAGCATGGATCGTTCCTGCCATCATGGCCTGTTACCTCTTGGTTGCAAACATCCTTTTGGTGAACCTCCTCATTGCTGTTTTCAAGTGAGTGACACATTGCAAAGTATGGACTTAGGAGGGGTGGACATTATTTACAACCTAAGAAGGCTGCTAAGCTGAGACCCATTTTTAGAGGATGTGAGGGTGCGAGGGAAAGAGGCAGTACCTTGTCTCCAGGGAATGAGGGAAATGCCAAGTTCTTCATGTTGTCTCATTTCCAAGGACAGACACCCAATGAGAATCAGGGCAGAGAAGCCAGAAAATCTGAAGTTCGGTCATGGCATCATTCACTCCATATATGGAAAACAAGAATAAAAATACTTTCCTGTCTCATTGGGTTCTTGCAAGACTCAATGGTTGTACAGAGCAGACATACACAGTAGTAAGACACTTTGAAATGGCTGATTGCCACTGTGCTTTGCTGAAGCACAAATTTACCCATTTCTTTGTTCTTCCTCTTTTTGTGACAAGGAAACGTTTGCCACTATCAGTGAAATGTGTCTAGTTAAGGTGCTCTTATATCATCTTCAGCAAAGTATCCAAAACCATTTCAGTCTGATGTTATTTTCATCTTCTTATCTTCTAGCAATACATTTTTTGAAGTCAAATCCATATCCAACCAAGTATGGAAGTTTCAAAGATATCAGCTAATCATGACATTTCACGAAAGACCTGTTCTCCCACCGCCTCTGATCATTTTCAGCCATATGACTATGATATTCCAACACCTGTGCTGCAGATGGCGGAAGCATGAAAGCGACCCCGATGAGAGAGACTATGGATTAAGTAAGCCTTAGACAATTTACAGAGTGGGACTTTCCAATACCCTTGGTAATATCTAGTGTTTGACATGAATGAAGGACCAAGTCCAGCACCTTGATAACCTTTCCAGCAGAGAACTACTTTTTAACAGCAAAAATCTTACTTGAATTAGTCAGTTTTACCTGCATTGCCCAACCCTTAGTTCTCCTCAAAGCGTTGATGAGGCTTTGTTTTTCTGGGATTTTTTGGGGTTGTTCCCCGCTTCATTCCTTCAAAGCAAAGGGGTTTATTTTGCTGTCGCTAGAGGTCTGTTATTGCTGGAATTCTTCTTACAGTCCATCGCACTTCCATATCTCAGTTTTATTTCTGAAAATGCAGAGAGAGCATTCCTAGTTTTTGAGCAAACAGCACATACTTCCCCCCAACACACTTTTTGCCTAGATAAGCTGAGAGGTGGTGAGAAGCAATTACTGTGTAGACACATGTTCTCTCCTTGACACTGACTCAGACTGGAGGAGTAGTTTCTCCAGACACTTTAATATGAACTCCCATAAGCATGATGGAAAACCTGCCAGATTATTTTGATAACACTCTCTCCCCTCTTCCCTGTCTAGTTTTTCAAAATGGAAGATCTCCACTTCCCCTAGTGTATATGCCAGAGGCAGGGAGCTAAGGGATGTGCATCTCTTCCCAGCAGGCCGTGCCACAGCCCGCTTCTCTATGAGGAGGGAGCTGGAGCCACGTGATGGTACTGGAGATGCAAGTGCAACCAGACTGCTCTCCTCCCACTCACATCACACTGTCTGCCACAGCCCTTGCTGCTGCCTCCAGATATCAGCACTTGCCATGTCAAATAGACCCCCTGTACTCTCAGACTCCTTTCCTAGCGGTCTGCTAATTTGATTATATTTGTATTAGGTTACAGGTGGGCTTTGGCTCCCACCATGTCTCCAGGACCTGACCAGCAGCTGTGTTTAGATCTCATGCAATCAAAACACATTCATGTTTGCTCAGCATTTGCCTGCTTAAGTGTTTCTGTCTCCAGAATCATATATAATTGAAGCCACTAATTTCGTAATTAGCTGCATCTATCTGCTTTCATACCAAAATGCCAGATAAATTTGAAGCCTGCTTTTGAAAGTTTAGTCCATGAATTACACAATAAGAAGAATGTAGTTAATTTCACATGTTAATCTTTGCCAAATTCACATTTTTTCCATTGTTTCCACAGAACTTTTCATAACTGAGGATGAACTGAAAAAAGTCCATGATTTTGAAGAGCAGTGTATAGAAGAATATTTTAGAGAAAAGGATGACAGATTCAATTCCTCCAATGATGAAAGAATCCGTGTCACTTCAGAAAGGTGCACTTTTTTGTTTGTTCTCTCATAAGTTGATCTGGAAATGTGTTTCTGTTGCCGTTCTCACCCCTTCTTTCTTTTTCTTGAAAAGGGAAACATTTGAGGTATTTTTTAATAAGTCTTAACTAAAAAGCAGAATGATAAAAGGTGGTGAATTTATTTTCTCTTTTTTTTCTTATTTGCTCAAGCAAATGTTCCTCAAAGTTTTGAAAATGTGAATCTTTTCACACTGTATTAGTTGTATTAGAACACAACTAACGTAGAGAGAAACACAAATTATTCTTGTATTTCAATTCTTAAAGCAGAACTTCAGGGCACAAGGGGTCAGAACACAGTGGGAGAGTAAATTGAGTGTTCCTCAATGAAAACTACAGCTTTAGCACTGACCTGCTCACCATTCAGATAAAGAGTGAAACTTGTTTCAGGATGGCCTTGCTAGATAAGCTAGTTTCACGGAGAGCAACAGGGGTCTTGCCATTAATTTAAAAGGAACTAGACATTTCACCTAAAGCAATGAAATGCACAGAGGACAAAGGTAATACGTTAATTTAGTGGAAGTTGCCAGGCTTCAAATTTATCAGTCCTACAAATTCATAAATCTGTCCATCTGCTGTGGTGCTTATATGCTTTCATCACACAGCAGCTGAGCAACAGAGTTAAATTTTGAAGACACAGTTTGTTGTTTGATTTATAGCACGGTTACTAATAAATATTTTAGGGCACTATCCTGTCAGGTATTCATAAAACTTATGAACCACTGAATACTCCATTCCCTGAATACTCCACTTTAGCTTGAATAACAGAGGTCAGGTGAGTTGTCATTGTAATCAATTACACAGATATAACACTCTTCTCCTTAAACATAGTCTTCTAGCACTGCCCCTGATGCAGCTATGCCTAAAATATGTTTTCTGTAGGCAAGGAAACACACTTTTAATTTGGTTTTGAAATAAATCTATCCCAGAGCAGGATTAGCAGACATAATATCCTTTAATCATCTGCATTACTGAAAACAGCGCTCCTAAAGCACATATTTTAGAAAAGGATATTACAGGGAAAGTATGGTAAGGCCTGGAATGGCTTCCTCATAAAGAATGTCCGAGTAATCCAGCTCTATTTGGTCTAGAAGAGACAAATGAGGAATGAAATGATAGAGGTCTATATAATTATGAGTGCAAGGAGAGGGTGAGCACAAATCGATTGTTTGCTGTCTCTCCCAGAACAAGATACAGGGAAGCAACAGATTAATCCAGCAGGAGCCCAGGTTCAAAATAAACAAAAATAGGTGATTTTTTTCATGCAGTAAGTAGTGGAACAGAGAAAATTCTTGAAAGCTGATGAGGTCTAACAAAAGCTGAAGGTGTCAGCTAAAAGTCCACACGGGTTCAAATGGAGACTAGACAAGCTTATGGAAGAGGAATCCAGTAAGGACTGCTAAATACATAGAGATCATACTGAGCCCGTGGAGTTCTTGAGCAGAAAATGTTTAAAGACTGGAGAACATAAAGGCAGAAGAACTACATATGCTTCAAAGTAAGCTACTGTGCTAAATTCATCTGTGGTCGAACTGAGTACCCTTTCTTCTTGTGTTCTGATGGTCCAGTGGTCAGAGAATAACCTCAAAATCATAGATGCGGGTTCAAATCTCTGTTCAGGCATAGCTTTCCTTTCGGTGGCCAAGGAAAGAAGAGGTATGTTTGAAGCCTCTGTAAATAAGAAGTAATCCAGCTGGGACCTCCCCTACATTAGAAAAGTGCTGTAAGTCCTTGACAATTAATACATAACAGTCTGCCTTTGCACTCTGTACTGGCCCTGTTTTATAGGGAAGAGCCCTTATCTCTATTTTAAATGAACTGCTTAAAGCACCTCATTCCAGAAGAGACTTCATGATTACGAATCCTAAATGAAGGCAAGCACCAGAGACCCACAGAGAAATAGTTCTTTAAAAATCCATTTACCTTAGCCAACAGTGTAATGTGGAAAGCAGCATGCCCCAGCTCTGTAAGGGAGACCCAGGTAGCAACACCATGGGGTACAGAAGCAACTCCCCGACCCAAGTACATTACTAGGTGAATGCAGTTCTCATCTCATAGTAGCTCTCTTCTCTCCTTGCCAAATCAACTGCAGTGCTCTACCACACCAGGCAAGTACAAATACTTCAAAGATCTGAGGAATACTTTAAAGATGTTTGAGGAATCAGGGCTATCTAAGTATCTTAAATAACACAGATTTTAAAAACTGGATGCCCAGGTCTGTCATCTTGCCTGCAATTATTGCCAGGGAAGTATCCCTTGAAGCATCCTTAATCTGAAACACCAAACTCCTTTTTTCTAACCTGTAGAACATTCAAATATTTAAATTCCAGATTTGCACTTTATAGTTTCTATATAGAGATGTCTCTGTACAATTAACAAGATGTAAAGCAAAGAAAACAGAGAAGGTACAAGACTACACAGTTTCTCTTCCAATGTCCAGTCATTAGCCTGTAGTAGTGGACCAAGTACAATACCTACATTATAGCCATGATATATCACCTTAACCATCTGTCCAGTTAAGTCAGTTAAAATTGAACCAGAAAGCCCTGCAAATGTGAGTGAAGTTCCCTGTGAAGACCTTCTGTTTGCAGGAAGCCGAGGATGCTGTTAGGCTCAAGGAGAACGAAGGGCTGGGACAAGCACCTGGACCTAGACTGCTCACCGCCTTCCCTCTCCTCCATGCGCCTGTGATATGCTCACCTCTTGCTTCAGCAGCTCCTACTTGCAGATGGATTTATCAGAGTGTCCCAGGTCCTGCTTGGAGAAAGAACAGATGCACACCACAGGTGCAAAGCCCAGTATGCCTGGAAGAGGGATTAGGAGGCTAACACTGGAAGGGAAATCGGAGGTGGGAACAGAGTCTTGCTTTGAGGCTTAGCCTAGGTGGGTCCCAGAGGCAGGTTAGAATGGCAGGAAAATAAAAGAACAAGACATCCTGTTTCTTGCTGCATCAACTTGGGTGTAAATGAATGATTTCAACTAAGCTGTCAGTGCCCGTGCTGGGTCAGGACCACAGCGTCCTGCCTAACTTGCCTACAACAAACTGCAGTTTATACTCTCACCTTGGAATAGTCCACCCTGGCATCCTGTGGGGCCTGTCTTGGTTTAGCAATCACCTTACTTCTCTTGTAACAAAGAACACCACAGATTTGGCCCAGAACAGTCCAGATTTGGTGTCACTACACAGAATCTCTCCTTTACCTGATCCTTTCACATTGACAAATTAAAAGCGTGAAATGATGCTTGATGTTTGTCCTTCCCTGACCCCAGGTACTAAATAACTTGGAGCAGTAGCTCACAAGCTAGGATCTCACACAGGCACATGGAAGTAGCAGCAGGACAGTGATACACATCAGAGGAAGTGATTGACTAAGTGGAAGGATACACAGCAGCACAAAGCTGTAAGGTGCCTCCCTTAACTGCATTTATCAGGTTAGGCAAATCTTGGTGAATCTCCTGGAGACCAGTGGGGAAAGCAAAGTTGGACAAATTCATTTCATTGCAGCAGAAGAATCACTTTTCCTGGAGAGCCTTCCTTTCTAATCATGGTGAAGCTTTCAGTGGCACATTTGATGAGCACAGAGACATGCGTAATATGGTCAACAAAGACTGCACTGTTTTTCTTGATCTGGCATGAAGTCACTAAAACAGTCTCTTCAGTAGGCATTTTTTCCATATGGATAGGTCTCGACTCTTTCAAACCCAATGCAAAACCTCTTGTTGATTTCAAACGGAGCCGGTTCACATCCTAACAGTATTTAAAAAGCAGAAAAGCTGGTTGAAGTAGATATTATGTCATCTTTGGTACTATACGGTGTCCATTACTACAGCACTATAGTCTGCAGCGCAATTATACTAACAGCATCCGTGTGCATGAAGACACTGTTATTATCTTGATTTCAGAGATGGCAGGCTGAAGTGCACAGAAATAGGTTTGGGTTGGTAAAAGGGCCTCTACTGAGCCCACGAGATCCAGCTACACATGCAGAGTGACAGTAGGAAAGGTCTGCAAATCCAGCAGCATCTCTCCGTGGTCACAAAGAGTTAAGTGGTCTTAGGCTCCAGATGGGAATGCAGCCAGGACAACCCAATGTCCTTAGCCTGCAGAAACCACCGCACCTGGGAAAATTGGCTGGCCACTTGCATCAGCAATGCTTTACCAAAAGATGTCAGGCAAAGTACCAATAAAAGTACAGGCTTGGGAACTGCTATCTATGTTTTATTTAAATAAAACCATTCTACAGTCACCTATAACAAGCAGGGTGGATACCCCTGTAAGTTCCTTTCACTGTCTACAGTCTTCGTGGCAGTTGAAAAGGATTTTGAGTGTAAATGGTGCCTTAAAAATGGACATAGTTCCACAAAGGGACTTGTGAACCTAATTCTAGCATTCAGTTAAGACAACTGCTTCTGAAAAGAGTGCCTTACTCCCCTTAAATCATTACTTCAATTAAATTATTGATGAACTAATGTGCAAAAGTTAAAAATAAATATAACCAAAAATGAATGCCAGCAAAAGCCATCATCTCCCAAACCATAATTAAAAAGGCTCATCACAGGTAATAAAAAATCTTGGCCAGGTTCCCAGCTCTGACCTTTTATTTTTTTCCTGGTTACTGAATATTGTCCACAGATAGTCCATGTTTGTTTCACTATTAGAAATTTTTGAGCTTCAGCAGAACACACTTCATGCACATTTTACGTGTATCCTCCTCTTTTTCTGTTCTCATCCCCATCTGTTAGGATGGCTTGGCACCTTCTCGTACATTGCATAAATCTTGCTGTAAGGAAAAGCACAGGTGCAATGGAGGCATCATACATGGATATTGTGAGATTTGCCAAAAGGTTTATACTATCTCCAATACACATGGGGGAAAAAATCCAAAGCAAAACTTGGGCATTCATATTTTGAAGTAGTGTATTAATTCAAAACTGTTCCTGAAGGAAATACAGGTCTAGCTGCCTATTCACTGACTGCAAGATCATCCAACAATACGGGAAAATTGAAAATTTCACTTATTAAAGTATTTTAAGGACCAGAGCATGGTGCTATTCTCTGTGATGAACGACTGCAGAACTGAACATCAAGTTAATATAAGAGAATATCACTAATTAAAAGAATAAATATTTGTTAAAAAATCGGGAATGGCCATATGCAATAGGTATAATAAAAGGTGGCTAAATTCAGCTAATAGCTTTGAGTTTGGAGTACAGCTTTCCAGTGTAAATACATGTATGTACTTCTCAGTTACCTGTGCATATCTCTGGTTACCCCTGGTTTCTGAACGCAGACTGCACTATCCTTACCTTGTTGAGTTTCTACATAAATTTCCCACAACTATCAATGCAGTCACATCTCTGATTACTTCCATAGCAACTAACAGACCATGTAACTCAAAAGTCTCTCTTCGTCTTGGGCAGCAATACCACCAGTCCCACACTCTGTGCCTCTGGCAGTAGCTAACAGATCATGTTCAAGGAAGGCAGGACAAGTATATGAACATGTACCAGCAAAGTATGGCTGTAGGTTCCTCTTGGGATGTGTTAGTTGTGCTCAGTAGCATTGCATAGCCCTCACGTAAACGCAAGATGCAAAACTTATCTCACTAGGGACAGTTCTACTTATATGCCAGACACAAATATGCAACCAAGTGCAGTAATTCAGCTGGCTATGTTTGTATTAAAAATTATTTCACTTGTGTACATCTCTCAAAGCAAGCAAAAAAGAAAAAAAAGAATTCATTCCGGTTCTTGGGTAACTGTTGCTGGGGTGAATGGTTTTTGTTGGTCATAAACTGGGCATTCTCAAGTAAAATCCAGGAGGTTTCTCAAATTGTTCCATATGTTTGACAGCCCTAAAATTGTGGTGTTATATCTGTTCATCATCTTGGAGCAGTTGTTACAGAATCTGAATGTGTGACAAGGTACTCAATTATTAGCTGATAAATATTTCAAAAGTATAGTTCTTTTTTATAAAATAGCAGTTCAGATAACTAATAACATTAGGGAAAATTCAACTGCTTCCCATATAAACTGCTATCTCACTATGGAATTATATCCTGTGCTTGCAGTAACATTAATCTGTTTTGTTGGAGAAGTTGGTATGACTAGAGGTAGACTGATGCCTAAATGATAATAAGATGGGTAAAATGGATTCTTTGAAACTACCAGTTGATTTCTTAGTGGTGATTACTTGATCATTCATCTATTGAAGTCTTATGACAGAAATACAGTTACTGCTTCACATTTGATTTGCTGTGTTTGTGCTTTCAAAACTCACAGTCTTCAACAGAAATGTGAGACTTGCTGTAGGGAGTGGTGTCACACTCCCCCCTCTTCTCTTGTGCAGGCGGGTTGCTGTTGCTCATCACAAGGTAGTCAGACCTCAGTGTTTCACCAGCTAGAGTTCTGTGCATTAATTAACAATGCATTAATGCTGCCCAATTCATTGCTCAAATCTGGTTTCCTTCTGGGCAAGTAAGAGTGTTTATGGTGTTGCCAGTTCCAGGTCACTTGTTCTGTTGGAAATTCAGCTAGCAGTAGTAGAAGATGATATTTATCTCATCAGAAATCCTGGCTACAATTGACAGGGTGCCTATTAACATCAGAGTATGAATTGCATTAATAGGCAGAGAGTAAGAGACTTGTGAATAGAAAAGTGTAGAAATCCTGCCATTTAGTTTTTGCCGCTACTCTGTTCATTTTTCAGTGTCCATGGGAATGGGGAAAACCAGAATTGTAATGTTAAAAATCAGACAAAGATAACTGTATAAATGTGTTGCTTTTAATACTTCTTTGGCATATTATGGAGTCCCTGGTCTACCCTACGGACTACAACTAGAGAAAATAATTATGAGAAGAAATTTCCTATGTGCTAAAGGCAATTTCATTGTATAAAATTAGAGGACTCCATGTGAATCCTTCAGCAGAGATGTTTTAGAAGCCAGAAAATTGAAATGGGTGAAAGCCATAGGCACAATTCACCTTAAAGTTGAAAACATTTTAAAATGAGACATATCAACAGTGTAGAACAGATATACTGAAGTTTAAATTAGGATCACACATTCAGTTATTACGTATTAATACTTTAACTTTTTATTTATGTATTATGATAGGTAGCTAATAAATAACTTCAAAATCCATCATTTTAATCCCTAAACTATTAACACAGACCTCCCAAAGCACAATCACAGTAATGGAGCAATCTTAATGTGTGTACCCTATTGTAGGCTGTATTTAGTTTGATCAGTGTTCTCCTCCCTGCAGTTTTCATGCACACTTTACTTGATATTACCTACATTCAAGACAATAGCTGGTACATTTTTTTCTATATATCTGAGCTAAAAATTAATCAGAGAACAAAGAAACTATCTCCTGAGGTCCACATAGCACTATCTGGTGTAAATCTGAGGCAAACACCAGAAAAAAAAGGGGGTGTTACCCACCTTCTATGGCATATTTCCCACTTTCATTACTTCATTTAGTTCTACAGTTAACTGTGGTGGTCCTGCCTGTGGCACAACTGGGGACAATGTCATGTAGCATCTGATCTAAGTGTTATTCATTCATAACAACCTAATTAGAAGTTTTGGCAGCAGAGAGGCAGCAAATCATAGCAACATCTCTGTAATAACCCCTGCCCCTGGGACAGGGTACACCCAAAACCTCCTCTACATTACGCAGCAGACACCCCTAGTTTACCCCCTGGAGCAGTTTCCTGCGTGAGCAGTATTTGTTTGCTGAATCTCTTTTAGCAGGGTGTTGAAGCAGATGAGGTGGTGCAGACTGCCTTCGAATTTTAAGACCTACTTGTTCCCATTTGTTTTGGTGACCTATTAGGTGAACATGACTGCTTTGTAGAAATTAATCTGTTTAATTCTTCCCTTTTTTAAGGGTAGAGAACATGGCCATGCGACTGGAAGAAGTAAATGAGCGAGAGCACTGCATGAAGGCCTCTCTGCAGACCGTTGACATCAGGCTTGCTCAGCTGGAAGATATGATGGGACGGATGGTTACCGCCTTAGAAAAACTGACCGGCATAGAGAGAGGTGAGACGACCAAGATACGATCCAGGACCTCATCTGACTGTACTGATGCAGCCTACATTGTGAGGCAGAGCAGCTTCAATAGTCAGGAAGGAAATACTTACAAGCTTCAAGAAAGCATAGATCCCACAGGAGAGGAGTCCATGTCGCCAACGTCTCCTACAATCACACCCCGCATGCGAAGCCACTCTTTCTATGCAACAAATATGAAGGACAAGTGTGGTTTGGAAAAGTTTGAAAGCATTTTTAAGGAAAGATCTCCAAGCTTGCATCGGGCTATCAGTTCCCACTCGATAGCAAAAGAAGGAAAGGTTCCCTTAGCCCCTATCAGCACTTTGTCGATTGCCCCAGACTCCAGAAGGCCTTCATCTTGTATAGACATCTACGTTTCTGCCTTGGATGAGATGCATTCTGACACAGAGCCTCTCGACAGCTCCATAAATATTCTTGGTACTGGAGATGCAGCTCTGCAGGCTCACATAGCCTCTTCCATTTTAGTGAACAGTGCGTACGTTAGCAGTACACCTGGTGAAAAAATTTCTGGCAGGAGTCTTGATTACGAGGAAACCTCTGGAATAGAAACAAGAGCATTTTCTTCAGACTATTCACAAATCACAGATTGCCAAATCCCCTGGGATTCAGATCCTCCCTTGTATCACACTTTAGAGCGATCTAAAAGCAGTCGTTATCTGGCTACAACTCCATTTATTCTGGAGGAAACGCCAATTGTGAAATCTCACAGTTTTATGTTCTCTCCATCTCGAAGCTACTTCAGCAGCCTTGGTGTCCCAGTCAAAACAGCAGAGTACACAAGCATTACGGACTGCATAGACACAAGGTGTGTGAGCGCTCCCCAGGCTATTGCAGAGAGGGCCAGTTTCCCTGGAAGTCTCGGGGGCAAAGTGGAGGACTTGGGATGCTGCCACCCAGAGAGAGAAGCTGAACTAAGCCACCCAAGCTCTGATCATGAGGATATTGAGGCCAAAGACAAGAAGGGGATCCCCTTATCTCCTCAAGATGGCAATGCTACAAGAACGCTGGCCAACAGCATCCCACTTCCAAAAATAGAGCGGGCCAACAGCTACTCTGCAGAGGAGTCCAACATGTTGTATGCACAGCACACGCGGAAGAGCTACTCTATCAGTGACAAACTTGACAGACAGCGAAACACAACAGGCCTGCGAAACCCCTTCCAGAGGAGTAAGTCCTCAAGACCAGAGAGCAGAGGGGACAACCTGTCCATGAGGAGACTGTCAAGAACGGGAGCCTTCCGCAGCTTTGAAAGCAAGCACAGCTAGGCCTAGACAAAGCTCACCGGCAGTCTAAGGGTCATCTGCTCTCCGGTCCATTTTTTTTAGCAGAATTGAAAAAAAAACCTCACGTCACCCCGTGTCAACTCCAGCTGGCATTAGCCACTGGTCAAGGGAGCACATTGTCAGTCTCAGCATCGCCCACTGACTTACTGCATCTTGACCCAGTTGACATTTGCACTTAAGGAAAAAGGGAGGGATGCAAGCTTTACAAAGACTTCAGTAAACAACAGGAATAACAAGCCCCCTTTATGAAGTCACAAGAAATAAATGAGTAGGTTCAGAAATCTGCCTTTTATTAGAAGGCATCCTAAGATCTTTGATCATTATTCAAGTTTTTAGGATGCAGAAATTAACTGGCAAAAAGAGATGTACAAATTAGATGTTCTAAACTTCAATCACGACTCCTTTTTCATCTGTTTCACCGTTGTGATGACTGATGAAAAGCATTTGTTATTTCTGTAGGAACTGGCAGCAAACAAACCTAAAGTCTCCCAAATCCCTTGCATCCCACACTTGTGGAAATGAAGAAAGATGAGCAAGATAACAACCATAACGTTCACTTGTCTCTTTTTGTATCAACTTCTAGTGCCACAAAAAGTTTATATTTTCAAGAGCAGAAAGGGAAATGAAATGCCTTTTGTACTGCAACTTAAATGGAGGAAGAATTTATGTTAAAATATCAGGTGATTTCCTGTATAAAACAGGCATTCTAGATTCTAGCACAGCTGAGCAAGCTCAGGATGAATGTAATTAAGTGGAATAGTATATATTTATTTTTTTACCACATTTGTCATCAACATGTTGTCTCACTAAATCAAAGGATATGACGGAACAGTAAGAACAGGGTGATCAGAGCAGAGCACAGTAATATTGTCAGGTTCTCACTGCTCCATTTAATTACGTATACAAATTGGGGAGATTTATCCACCTGGCTGCTACCAGGCTCTTCTTGCTGTTCCGTTTGAGCTGCCGATTTTTCACATCATTCCCTCACCTAAAAATATGCACCTTTTTTTTTTTCCCCATGAGGACATGGCCGTATTTGAACATTTCAAAGTATACAAGATTTATTAAGCAGTCTGAATCCAGATTAATGCAATTAGACTGAAGTTGCTTAAGGGAAAATGTTCTTGGCAAAGGACTGGAAAACACTAAAAAGTATATATGCTTTTAAGGTAAGTTAAAGAACCAAAGTGAAACTGCAGGTATCTTTAAACAGCAAAAGCCATCAGTTGCAACTAGGCTTCCACCGTTCAGCAGCATATCACACAACGTGCATTTTAGTAGGAGAAAGTATATCTGAACAGTGGTGCACTTCTGGGTTTTGGTTGAAGGCAGTTTTAACTCCACTGACCCCACCCACATTCCAAGGGTCCACAATGCCAACCAGAGTTTCAAACTTCTTATGAGAAGATACCACAGTGGTCACAGGTGGAAGGGTATGCAGAAGATAGGAAAAGGGTGGAGAAGCATGAACGGCAACTGGATCAAAATTTCACATCCTTTATGAAGGCACAACTTTTAAGCTTGTAAAGAGTTGAAGGTAGTGCTATTAAAAATTAAAACATCTCTACAATGACCAACATCTGTGTAGAACCAGCTCCTTTTTGTTATTAAAAATGAACACATGCAAGTGGGGTACATACTTCCCATTATTTAAATGGGAATTATCTTCCAAATCTCTAAGGCAGCTTTGAAAATGCAGGCTGACGTTTTCTCACTGGGATCTCAACCTGGGAGACTCTGAGCACTGTATGAGAGCTAAGTCTTGAAAGGCAACAAATCCAGACATTAAAATAATCATCAGCCTCAAGAAAAGAGGCAAAGAAGGTGAAAACATTTAGGTACGGAGTCACTACGTTGGAAAGTTCAGGAAATAAAGAAATGCAGCATGGGGACTTTAAGCACAATGTGTTTCCTACTTCCTGCACCAACGTGTTCCTTGCTTTCTTCTATTTGATCAGGCTTTCAATGAGCTAAACTCCACCAAGACACCACGTTTATGCAATTGCCTTGCAGTCCATGTGCAGCGTTACGGTCACATGGCAACACCGAGAAAGGTCAGAAACCTTTCTGTGCATTATGAAGCATGCTTGTGACAGGCTGATTGTTGAACAACAGCAAAACGCCCAGGGGCAAAGGAACTTGTGTTTAACAATCTGCTTCAAATGTGCCAACTTTTGTTAGCAGCCTTTTCCTAAGGCTTCTCCAAATCTATCTATCCTTGGTGAGTAGAGGGGGATATTCTCACTTTGTTTTCTTTGTTACTTTTACGAATGTCTGCTAAAACTGTTCGTGGACTCTTCCACCTTCACCATATTACTAGCCTACTCTAGAGGAACTTTAGATTCATTAGAAATTCCTCAACAGCGCTTAGTGAATTAGTTCAAGGCATAGGGCTCTCCTCTGGGGTAGATTTCATCCCTTAGTTTGTCAGGGTAAAGGAATTTGCCAAACCCAGAAGCTGTATAAATGTTTAGGATACAGCACTTTATTGATCTGGAGCACAAATTCCAGGTAAAATGAAACAGGACACTTTATTTACCTCTTAAAATTTGCCATTATATATAAAATGTAAATTCAGATGTTAAAAGTGTGATTGCAAGATGTCAGAACACTACTTTTCCTGAATGTTTCCCATTTATTCTACAATGTGGTGTCTATAGAATATATTATGATGGATGTTAGATTATTTTATCTTCACCTGGTTTTTACACATTGCATCAAACTGCTCCTTTTTGAATTTGATGGTAAAACACCCATTCCTTGCAATGGGATGAGATTTCCCACTCCCAATATTATTATGACCATTTAGCGAGAGGAGGAGTCTTATCATCCATCATCATGTAGCTATAGCATGTGCCATATGACATATTCTGTATCAAATGATAGCTTATGAAATAGAGATATATATACACACATATATACATTATCTCCCATAGATAAACCAGTATAGTTGTGACATGTGGTAATATTAGTGAAGGTTACAGGACAGTTTTAATATCACACTATAAGGTCTTGTTTGTAAATCTGTAACATTCAATAAAATAGCACATGTTGCATCAAGCATTAAGTTCCACTATCCAATTATTAGCTTGCATATGGAATATGCATTTCTGGTCACAGTGTGTAAGTTTGGTATGTTTCACGCGTTTCTCTGTATAGCTCCACTTAAATGTCTGTATGAGCTAATGTATAAACCTCTAATGAGCCACTGTGGGCTGTGACAGGTGAGTTGTGATAGTGTGAAAGATGAACTGGCATGTTATGCAAAAGATTATAAGATAAATGAACTTTAATAATATTTTGAAACTCAACTGAACTTAGCTGTTTGTTTACATATGCTGGCCGACTGAGGAAGCGGTGTACAGTATTTTATAAATATTTTCCTATAGTAATCTGTTCTGTTGTTTCCAGTTTAAGTGATGCTATTCTACAGTTGGGGTATACACTTGTCCTAGGTATTGGATTATAGCACATTATTCTTTCACAATAACAGTGTGATTTGACTGAAGTAGTTTCTCTTCCTTACAGTCCAGTCTTTTTTTGTGTCAACAAAAATGCATGCGTTGTTCCATGAGTTTCTTTGGACTACTATGAGACTTAACATTTTGCTATTGCCTGCCTGTAAAGATGAATCCAGTTAGGAATGAATTCAAGATTTTGGATGTTTACATTATTTCCATTATGTTTGATCTTTAGCAAAGTAAGTGATTTTTTTATTATTTTTAAATGACAATTGTATTTTATGAAATTGAAATACTCAACACAAAATGCGAACCTACAGCAGTGCTCAGACATTTGGCTCTCTCTTTTTTTGGAAGAGATAAGGTGCTACATTATTGTTCTTAGCACAAGTGCCAGCTAACAAATGGCAGTGAGGGGATAATTTGAAAATATAATGAAGAACCAAAACATCCATTCATCCACATAAGGAAATCCCTCTGGGTTCCAGATATAGATTACTTTTTTTTCATTTTCCATTTATAGATCTTTTGGTAAAAAAACTGATTTGTACCTTTTGTGGAATGGATAGCCTTTTGTCAGGGGATAAATATCTTAGTTAGGTATATTTTTTGTATGAGAAGAAAATGATTTGTTTCTTAGAAACTGACAGCGCATGGAAAATGCAACTACACAAATAACTAACTGCTCAAAAAAAAAGTGCTGGTAGCAGCACACAGCCTTAGTCCAATGACTGCAGTCGGAGCAAACAAGTTTCTGTCCTGAGAGCAGAAGTTAACAAAGGTATTAGCTTAGAGTGAGCCAGTGAAACAAAATTCTCTGTAAACTCATGGTGCAAATTTTCAAAACAGGCATAAATGTCTTGTTATGTTGCTCAGGTTATATACTTAAGAGGATCTGATAATCACCAGAAGGCAAAATGTGAGCTGGTTATTCCTGGCTTTCCCTAGGAATACTTCAGTAGTTGTGATGTCTCTCCCCTGCTTAAAAACAATAGTATATTTGCATTTTTGCACAAGTATGCACAATTGTTTCAACAAAGGCCACATTTTCAGTTTTGTTAAAAGACACTAGATAGATCACCTTCTTCAAAAGAAATGGGAAAGCTTCCTAGCATGAATTTTCCCTCATCCACCTCAAATAACAGCACAGTCCAAACCGGGCAGCAGTAAAGCACTGGGGGCGTCTGCTTACCTAATGAAACCCTTCATTTCTTCGAGATGATATTCACTGGCCTGGCCACACGTTGGCATGAAAGCAGTAGTGCTGAATGTGGAGGGACTGAGTGTCTGCACCCCAGTGAGACCTGTCCTGCTTTATAGCCAATCACAGGGTGAACACTACAGGTCACACAGGCTTCTCTTCTCCGAGACTGACTACGATTATGGTCTTACTGAAGCTGGTGAAAATCTGCAGAAAATCCACCGATTTCAGTGGGGTACTCTGACTTTTGTTAGAGGGTGGATTTATTCTGCGTTTCTAACTCTGTATTACTTTTGAGTCATGGCACAGATTATCCTAAATCATCATCAAGTGGGCAGTCTAACAACTGAGCCATTGAGCCAGACTGGTTGTGAAACAGTCTCTGACCTTTTAAATTTTGGTGTATGCTTTCAGATCTCTCGTAGAGCCACACAGTACTTATTTCAAAAAGCTATTAGGAAAAAATGTTTGATTATTAAATTGCTGCTGTTTCTTCTGCAGGGAAGTGATAACTCTTGTTTATTTTAGTATTTGGTAGGGAGGGGGAAGGGACAGAAGTATGAATTGGCTGTGAAATACAATTTTATGCCTGCACAAGAGTAAATTGTATTAAAGTTATATCCTTCTTCCACCACTGCAGTTGTTGTACATGAGGAGAGTCTATATGCTGCTACTGCTGTCTGGAACAGTGTTTGCAATATACTATACTAATAGCTATTTAATCGTTTATTATTTGGGCTATCATTTGTAAGTGTATAACAATCATTTATAAAGGGAGAAAAATGATTAAAATGTCATTTTAAACAAATTCCTACTAATATGAAGCTTTTCAAGTATGATTTGTCTAAATGCGTATCACTAGGGAAAACGGTCCTTTCCAAAGGTCTACTGGATTCACAATGCACTTTTAGACTGTGTTTAGATACGTAATAAAAAGCAGAAGTTGGCAATTACTACAGTAGAACTTTCTGAAATTTCTGTAACAATTGTTTTGCAATAAAAAAATGAGATGTAGTTCAAAACATCTGTTCTTACCAGAGCATTTATTTATGGTCATTTGCTTTCAAAGCAATAAAGCAAGGATGCAGTGGCAGTTGCTTTTCTCTAAGACCTCTCACTGCTCTAGTTCTAACTGTACAGCTTTAAAGAAAACCAAAGAGTTTACACTATTGCGCACAGACATTTTGAATGTTGTAAGTTATTTCCACCTCTGAGATCAGGCGTCATTCAGGTGTCCCTTATTCTGGCCAATATCAGACCCCAGTTTGAACCAAGACAGACATACTTCTCGGTGTGTTTATTTAAAAGGAGGGAATAGTTTCTTTTATTTGTAGCTATTTCAGTGAGAGGGGAAACATAAGCTTTGATTGCAGATCCTCTCTAAATTGCTTCCACATAGACTGGAAGAAGCACGCTCCTTTGTATGGCAGTCTCCCCAGATGAGTGGCATTGCTGGCTCTTGTAGCTAAAGAAGGTTAATTAAAAACAACGGGGCACCAAGTAATCCACTAGTACCTATGATCTCCTCTGAACGGGTATCTCACCTTCCTCAAGAAAGAAGTCATTGTCTCTCTTCTTGTGCAGCTACAACCAGCTCTGATACTTCCTCACAAAAATGCTGAAAAAAAGGCACTGGCACAAAATAAGCCAAGGTCAGGATCTGCTGCCTCCATAAATCAGCCTTCACTGAGATAATAACGTCTTTTAGCTAAATGCAAAAGAAACACAGGAAACAAATATCCAATTGAATAAGAAAGGGTATCAGGTACTCAAAACAGTTCTGCACAGATCAGTCACACTTCAGGAGAGGAATGGTTCAGAGAGGTGTTCTCTATTTCAGATTTCTGAGAAGGAAATCCTAAATTCCCTAATCAGATTTTATCTAACCCTTTCTCAGGGACTGCCATTCAGTGAAGACTATGGAAGCTTTGAAGCTTAAAAAAAAAAAAGGAAACAAACAAAAAAAAACCCCTGTGCCACACAGTTGTCATTATGTTTCTTTCCAGGTAACACTATATTTCTGGTCTCCCTGGGATTTTTCACAGTAACTAACTTCACCTTAATTCACCAAATAGTAAGCGCCAGAAAAAAGCAACATCACCAGCCTCGATTTTCATTCCCATGAGCTGCAATCTTGTCGCCTTTAGGGCAGTGGTCTAGTCTCTTTTAACGTCTTTAATGCATAATGGCAAAGAACTCCATTTAACGTTGACCATGGCAGTCAACTCTGGTTCATTGCCCTCATGACTGAATACAGCAAGAACTTACAGTTACGGCAACCCTCACTGTCTTTGCATACCAAGCTCGAATTTCACCATGTTCATATTTCTGGAACAACAAAAAACTTACAAAACCCCAGAATGTCATTATTTTGAACTTTTCAAATAACTGATTGCAGGCATAAATATTGTATATTTGGATTATACTTTTGGGAGGCAGTAATGACAAGCATTATCTGAGAGAAGGTTACTGCAGTGTGTTTATGTGAAATGAAAATAGTAGCCCATTAACAGTTACAGACATCCCACTGCAGATGATAGAGGCTACTGTTGTAGAGAGCTATGGGTGGAAAAAGAAGAGCTCTGAGAGGAACTGCCTTCGTTAGTCTGGATTTCAAAACAAGAAGTCTGACAGCTGTGCATACAGTTGGAAAGACTGATATGCTCCTACTACCTTCTAAAACTTAAATTTTTTGCTACACCTTTCCTCACTTAAACATGTAGTCAAACATTAAACAGTCACACGCATACCTCTGAATCAGCCTGTGGCGGCGATAGAATTATCCTCACAAAATACTCCAGTGGTTTTCCTTCACAGTGCGCAAGATAAGAATTTTCTTAACAAGCTTGGAAAAATAACGTGTCAAGGCTCTAAGGACATCACTGAAAATCTTAACACATAATCTTTTTTTTTTTTCATTTATTTGAAAGATGACAAAAAAGTCAACTAACAGTGTACCATTTCACTATTCACTAATGAAAATCTTGAAACTAAAATTGCATCTTTAGCAAAAAATCAATCTTCTGGAAATCTCAGTAAAAACTAGTAAATCTGATTGAAAAACTACTTCCTTCAAAAACTCCTTAGAAATATTAGTCACAAACCTGAATTCTAATCCCCATCCAATGAACTACAGTAACTGCAGTGTAATTGGGCGGGGGGGGGGGGGGGGGGGGGGCAACAGGCAAAGTGGGTGCACATGGAGAATGGAGAAAGTCCACTTAAAGGAAAATATGAACAATGAACTCTAAAATTCACATCAGTCTTACACTATATGGCTAGATCCCACTTTTTTCCAGATTGGATGCTTGAGGAACTGTATCATAGCTCTGCCATTAGTAATAGGGTTAGTTTATGAGGAAGCCATTTCTACCATGCTATCTATTCTGCTAACACTGTAGTATGTCCCTTGGAGAATCATAACTTAGACAAACAACTTACAGCAACAATGGTTAATCTGTACTTATTTGGAATAAGTAGTCCCCATCTCAGTGGAGCTGTTGAGTGTTCTTTGATAGATATCTAAAAGGACATTCTGTCTCTTTGCTCCAGTCTTATCTGAGGGACGGTGAATAGCTGCCCTGTTGCAAGAATGGGCCAAAGATTCAGAAAATGTGGCCTGGCCCCCAGTTCCCCAGAAGATCACTTTCTCCCTGAAGCATTTTGCCTTTCTAGGGAGAGCAGATTGCCTTCGTCTCCACCGCAGTTCAGCTATGTCAGAAAGGAGCAGCAGCCACCGTGGGAAGTACACAGCAGTGCAGGGACATTCCTTTCCCTTTCCTCACTCTGCAGAGGCATAGCTAGGGCCTGCATTACCACTGCAGTCCTTTAAAAGTTTATCTGAAACTTTGGTATACGTACTTGGTTTCTCAATAAGTCTAGAAAGTAAACTAAGCCTACCTTAGTCCAAACACAATCTCTTTGAAAATGTCTGCATATTTTTCAGGCAATAAGGCGCTGTGGACATTTATGGAGAAACAAGTTCTCCTAACAGTAACTGATCCTACTCACTGACCCCTGATGATGATAAAAGATTTCAACCATCTCCATTTTGTGTGAGATGATGGAGGAAACACTGCTTTGCAGCACCTCCACGGTTCCAGATTGGGGCCCTCACCCTAGGGTAAATTGAGCTGGCCTTACACTAGCTCTGTGTAATGCATGCTTCAGTTTGCCCGCACCACTATCAGGGATGAGCACAAGCCATTCCCTTGAGGGATGGATGGGCCCACTATGTCTATTAACTTCAGCACTGAGTCAGCAGGAGAAAATGGCACAGCCAATAGAGGGAGGAAGAAAGGATGTAGACAGTTTATCACCAGTTTGCTCAAGACAGGCTTGACAGTAAGGTTGCTAGACAGAGGTTCCCTTGTGTTCGTTCCCTCCTGAGATGTGGTGGAACTATGTATGTATATGTGCTATAACATACAGGTCTACCCTAGGCACACCTAAACGATACATTGCAGTCCAAGATACAGATCAAGGCTGGGATTTAAAAAAAACTTGAGTGCTTTAGGCTTACAAATCCCATAGTAAAATAATACATCAAGTGCAGATCCTCATATACTTAAGCAACATACACGAGAGATTTTAGCAGCATGTTGAAGTATTCATCTCAAGTAATCACTGGAACACAAAGCTGATCCCTGAGTCTCCCCTCTGGAAGACAAGTGCATGAAGCTGCTGTCTTTAAAGACATAATTTCTTCCCCTCGTCCCCAGGGAAGTGTACACATTCATGTTCTGCAGATAAGGCAAAGCAGATAAGCAGCTAATTTATGGATCCAAACAAGGCTTAATGTGAGGCAGACGCTAAAGACTCAGTCTTACCGAGAACTTCATTCTGGGTGCACCAGGAAGTTAGGCATGTATTTTTTAAGTTCAGAAGAAGTTGCACAAAATAGTTATACATTCAAAACATATTAATCAAGAAAGGAAGACTATTAACATGAGTTGCTGTTCTGTGTAAATGTGGCACTGGAATTTCTCTTTTAAATAAGAGTTTTCCAAAATATGTACTACAACACAATACAAAATAATGCATAGTATGCATTATTTGTAAAAACTGTTCTAGTAATGCTTTCATGTGTAAGAAAGGACGAAGAATTTTATCTTATCTCAACTAAAAGGGAGATGTTTAATAACAGCTCCTTTCTGTTCTGGTAGAATTAACCCTACAGTCAAAGTACTACATTTTAACATGTTTTAATAGAAGTCATGGTCTAAGATAATTGAGGGAAACCACTTGTTCTTTGCACTGGATGCTGAGATAGGTACAGAAACTAGTAACACGCTTGGCCCAGGGAAGGCTGGGCTTATACGGTACCATATAAGTTCCGATTCCCACACCCCTATGTCGATGGGCCTCCCCTCCTTAAAAGACAAATTCAGAGCTGATCGCTTGCCTCATAATGCGACATTAAGGGCAGAGCTGGCTGACTTGCCAGGTTACTACAAAGCAGTCAGAACCTCTCTACCATACTGAATAGATCCTAGGATCCCAGGTACATTTTTGGCAACGTGGCACGTTAAGTACTGTCATCTGTGAATTTAGATAATTTCCTGATTTGAAAGGGGTATGTCGGTTGCCTCTACCTATATCTGAAGTTACTTATGCTGAAAGCCGGAGACATTCAAAAGCTGAATGGAGGGATGCTGGAAAACACGGGTTCTGCATGGTAAGGAAAGGCAGCCTTTCCCACCTTTTTCCTTTGGCACCTGTCCTCCCCGAGGCGAGGGGCTCAGCCCCTGCAGGCGAGCAATGCTCAGGCTGCCCTTGGCGTTGAGCGCTCTGCCCCCAGCCCGGGCTGCTGCCAGGCTGCCCCACGCACGCCCGGCCCACTTCGGACCGTGTGCTCTCCCTTGCGCACCGTTACACCGTTTTTACGACGTGATGTCATTTTTTTGTCAAAGTGGCCGCTGGATGTCACTGTTTCATCTCCGGGAGACAGCCACACAGACACATTTCTCGGGCTCGAAATAAGGGAATTGGGGTCCCTAAGGGCAAAAAAAAGACGGAGCTTCCCAGCCTGCCCCAGGACAGCTGTTTGAAGCATGCCTTGAAGAAAGAAGAGGTGATACAGGAGCACCAGGGGACAAGCGGGTGGTGAGACTGCAACCCTAAGATTGCTAACTGAACCACAGTGAACTTTGGTTGAGATATACTAGCAATTAAGAATTATGAACACCAGCAGGCCGAAGTGGGAAGCCCTCTGAAGTAAATTCCTAGATAGACTCTAGATCTTGGGACTCTAGACAGACTCTAGACTCTCAGGTGGATAGACCTAGCACTATGTAAAGCAACAGGCTTTGGAGGAAAAAGTGGAATGCCTGATCTATTTGCATTACTCATGCTCATCACAATTCTTCCAACTCCAGGATGAAAAGTATTGCATAAATAGAATAACTGCTTATGTGGAAATCATCTTCAATTTGAAACTTAATCATATATGGGAATGGTAACATTTCTCATACAGGGAAACGTAAAGAAATCTTGATCATGTTTTAATTGTTCAGAATTTTGCTAAACATTGCAGTCTTTAAGGCTAAAATTTTCTGGGCTGATACCTGGTTGGAGGCAAATATAACCAGGGAAACAAATGAAAGTTTTGTCCATGCTAAAATAATAATAATAACACTCATATTTGAATTTTGCATGCATACACTAAAATCAATAAGCAGCAATGCTTTTTTATTTTAGCAGCTAAAACCCATGTAGATTTCATAGAATATCTCAGGTTGGAAGGGACTCATAAGGATCATCAAGTCCAACTCCCTACACATGGTGCACATGGAGAACTGATGAGGACTTATTCACACCTGCAGCACCGGGACGTGGTAGGTCATTTTTGGACCAGCCATCAAAAGTAGAAACAGGAGGATTCTCACTCCAGTCCTTTATTAAATTATCTCCCATAACAGAAATCTGCATAGCAGATACACAGGTTTCCAACAGGTTTCCACCTTGCTGGTGAATCTCCCTGCTAGAAGGCTGCAGTTGAGCATTCAAAGCTTGGAAGTGCTAGACTAAAAGTACGTTCTACAACCTTGATTTGCTGCTCTGGAGTGTGACATGTAAAAATCTCACAGAATCGTATGGGACTCAAGTCACAAAACCTTCTTCAGCAAAGGCCTGCCCTACTTTAAACTGGGCCTGGGCACAGAAAGCCTGAAAACTGAAAGGTTGCCTGTATGAAAAGTGGTTTTCCATCAGGGGACTTCTGGACATGTGTTGAGACGAGGAGCCTCAGAAAGTGTTGTACTAACCATGCACTGGGCAACTGGCATCTACCTCGCACCGTGGTGCACTGTGGCACACTGTCCTTGGGGGCTGTTAATCAGAAAATAACATCCTTGAAGAATAACAAGGTGATATGATAATTGTGTCCTTCTCCTCTGCATTTTGGCACTCTCTTCTTGTGTGCCATAAGGCTGAGCACTTGGGATGGATGGAAATCAGTGGGAGCTGCTCTCTGAGCACGTGCACTGCTGTATAATGCCAAAATTCCTGAGAAAGCAGGTCCCTAATCAGGACCTAAATCTCCCAACAGAGCATTTCTGTGCCTGTCCTTCTGCTCCCATATACAAGAAGTAGGATGAAGTGTGTTTATACTATATTCATCCTTCAGGACCGGGAACTCTTCTTTTTACAGTAGTCATCCAGGACATAGAAAAATTGGGTACAATCCCTCCTCTAAGTCAAATTCGTCTAAGACAAATACCTCTCTCCCACCTCCCCAGATAGCAGCTCATCACTTTTCCATCTGTGAGTATTCTTGGGCAAACCACTCTCCGTCAGGAGACTGTTTGAAGCTGTTCATTGAGCCAGAGGGCTCCAAAGCCCAGTGCAAAGCTAGGTTAAGGCATTCCCTTGGTGCAATTTCAAGAGTCTCAGACAGAGAAGAGATTGTAAGTTGTGGGAAATCTTTCAAAGTTCAGAGTGCTTTTTATATGCTATATAATAGAAGGAGACACCAATGACATAACCAGCTGTTTCTCCTGCTCCCTGTTTTATTACGCATGTTCTGAGTTGGCCTATTTTAAGCCTCCTGGGCTTGGAAAGCAAAAGAAAAAAGGCAGAGGGGGAAAAACTTGTGTAATGATTCCTTAACGGACTTCATGTATCATGAACTTTAGGCACCTACTGCATTAGGCAACAGCTAGGCAGATATATCAATCTAACTTTTGTGCATAGGTTTTTCAGACTGCCATGATATTACATTGTTTTGAAGATCCAGAGTTAAATCACACTCTCCTTCAGTTCCATGTCTGCCAACAGAAGCATCGCACAGGAGAAAGGACTGAAAATGGTGAAAACTAGTATTAAAAGATTTTAATCCCCTACTGTGGCAATATCACACCTTCAACCAGTCTATTAACCTGGAATTTGGGAGGGGTCTTCTGCTACCATCTTTTTATTCCTGTCTATTTAATGCAGTGCAAAAGCTGAACGACAAGAAAACTTGACTATTGCATCCACCCAAGCAGCTGAGCTATCACAAGACTCCTAGGTTTGCTTCTCTCAGGGCTCTGAGCAGCATAGGACCACCTGTAATACATCTGCTTCTGTATCCGGGAAAAAAGGGGACTATCCAGGATTGTCAAGAATCCTGGAAATCCTTGACTGCCAGTCTATCCTTTTGAAACCTTTATAGTTAGGTCTAAGTCCAGCTGTCTCCATTTTACAGTAGGGAGTTGGATAGCTTAAAAGATATCAGTTCGTCTGCTTCACACTTTGAGGTTTCTTCAAATATAGATTAGCCAAAGCCGGGAACCAACTGCCAAAGCTCTTCTACTCAATACTCTTTACACCTCATGTCTTTCTCCTTTTGCAATCAAAATATTAAAAAATAGTACTAAATGAACACTCAGAAATATTAAGCAAGCAACACATGTTATGCCGCTGGGAACCAGTTCATGTTCCCACGGCGGTGAGCAGAACAGCCATAGCTGAATGGAAATGGGAGCACAACATGCGTCTCCAGGCCAGGAGTCACATACCACTGTGGGTATACAAATAATAAATAAATCTTGCTGAAAGCAGCTACCTGCCAGGAACACAGAGATCAAAATCTATGTTTTACTATGTAAATAAAACAAAACTTTCAGAAATAAAGTCGCCACAAACAATTGCCTTCACGTGGCAAAAGAAACATCAGTGTGTCTGCTTTCTGAACAGAGTATCAAAAATGCAAATGAAAGGAGAAACAGATACTTCGAAGACCAAATTCTCACCTTGGTTAAGCCCAAACTGGTCAACTGTCTGCTCCACTGAAGCAACCAAGTTACTCAAACTGGGCATTTAAATAACTAGCAGCAAAACTTGGCACAACAAATGAAATCAACCTGACCAGCACTGCACCGTGTGATCAGTGGTGTTGGCTCTCTGTTCCAAATAAAGAAGCATCTAAACTCAGATGAGTAAGAGCTGCCTCAAATTTTTCTTAACAGGATGTATCAACCTTACTTTTCTTATGGCTTGCTACAAAAAACTTATTTCAGCCCACTTCTTATATATGCTGGTGGTTCATAAACCATGTGGGCTGCAATGACTCATCAGAATCTACATAGTAGCTGCATGCAAGGTTTTATCTCCTTTCAATAAGGCAGGCCAACTCAACAGCCCTGAACTTCTGTGTAAAAGCTATTGTCAGAGTATCAGCGCAAAACATTGCCCCATCTGCCATCATTACAGTCCCAGTAATTGGGGCTGAAAGAAAAGGATTTACAACTATCTTTTATTCCAGTTATAGCAGCACACTGCAGGCATATATTTCTATTACTGCCATTATTATTGATGGCCACATTTCCAAATTTAACATCAGTCTCCTAAAGCCTACCTGTGCCCACAAATGATAGTGATTCATAGCTGATGATTAGTCAGAGCTGTAATCAATGAAAAGTTAAGGGTAGAAGTCCCTTTTACTCCCCCTTTCAGTCAGCAATTTCAAGTGATCTCAAGCCAAACCTTGGATACAAAAGAAGCAGAACATTTACCTGTTGACACCTGCCAGCCCACTGCTGCCACACACACACAGATGGTACAGGAAGCCAAACACCAACTCACGAGGCCAACGCGGACGGGCAGGGTGAACTCTGCTAGCCAGCTGCCACCTTTTCTCCTGACAACTTCACGTGACGCAGGAGATGGGGGAGTGGAGGGTGTCTGATTAGGCAGCCTTTAGGAGAAATTGCAGCTGTAGCTAAGCACCATACAACACTACAATAATTTGAGATCAGTACAGCAATGCTTAGATACAAGAGCTGTAATTATCCAGTTAATACACGTCCCAGCCATCCAGTTCCCAGCATGGAAAGGTTAGGTCATCCCAGAGCCACGGCTCACCGCCTGTGCAGGGAGCAGGGCATGGCACAAAGAGATACTCAGGTGCCGCAGGGTTTGCGAAGACTTTGTTAGGGTAGCCCGGGACAGTTCGCCTCCCCCATCCAAGTATGTCGAGTCCCAAGCACATTTTATCTCCTTGTTACAGTGACCCGGGGTAGTTTGCTTCCCCCACCTCTGCACATACCCCTGCACGGGCGCCAACGTGAGGGCCAGCTGCGGATCTCAGAATTCGGACAACAGCACCTGCATTACATCAGCCAGTTCACTAATGAGCAAAACAGGACAGTGCGTATGCGTGACACGTTTAAGCAGTGCAAGCGCTTCCCCTTGAGCTTCGCTCCTCAGCAGGGCTCCGCTGTGTGATTAGCGTCGGTGTCCCAGGGCTCCCACGGTGGTAACGCTACACTTTCCATAAAGCCAAAGCTTTCACTCCCTGCGCGCTGTGCCTTGTCCCTGAGAGATCCACACCTGCTTTCCACTCCTAGCAGCTGCGATTAAGCAAGCTGGGGGGCTTCAACAGGTGAGGCTCTGAGGAGTTCACAGCTGTATGGTCACTGCTGTCCTAAATGAGGGCATAATATAAACCACCATTCCCTTTCACTGGGGAAGTGCCTCCAAGAAAAAAAGAGCCGCTTACAAAACGAAGGCCCAGAGGCAGCAATGGAGATCTGTAACAGAAGAGCTAAGCACTCGCTAAGGAGGGTGCTTTAATAAGCCATAGCTTGTAGGTACACCCTGAGATTAGAGTTTTTAGCTGCGATTAGAGTCCCATTGCTTCAGTTACTTATCTTTGGGTCACAGGCAATCTTTGCAGCTCGTTTTTGACGGTGCTGTTGATTAAGAAGCATTCATTTCTTCCAGAGCCACTACCATGAACCACCACTTGTGGCCCACCACAAGGCCTCAGTAAGCAGATTGCTGATTGTCTTTCTTGGCACAGGTTTACTTGGATTTTGATGCACAGAAGGAGCACAGTTGTGTTGAGTGCTTCATAGGACACTAACAATGTTATAACTGCTGTCATCTGCACCATTATCTGGTACGGGTATGGTCATGTGAGCTTTTTGAGATTTGTACCTTTTTCTCTACAGATGGTGGATTATGAACACCAGCTGAAAGGGTCATAACATGCTCGTTTCTCGCCGTTCTTCCCTGCAACTTTCCATTTTCATGGTAGAAAAACATTCTGCAGTGCACTCAACCCAGACCTCCTCCCTCTCCCCTAAAAGCATTGACATGTTCAGGCATTTCTGTGGGCTTCTTACATGCATTTCTACATACTGGCCCCCCCCGAAAAAAAAAAAAAAAACCACACAGAAGTTAAATAGCGTGATAAAATTGATCTTGAAAACTTTCAATTTATTTTTCCAAAAAAGCACTTGAAAATGGGCAAATAACTAAAAGACAGGAAGAGCAATGTCCTACAAGTAAATAAAAAATTCTCAAGTAAGCTTTGCATGACCATAACTTTTGAGGCTATTTTTGGCCAATATTTTTTATTAATACAATCATTTGTTTTTATGAAGTTCACCTCTGTTAGCAAACAGTATATGGACTAGTATTAGTCTTTCCAGAATCACTCTCTGCTTGAATGATCTGTCAAGTATCTGCAAAACACTTTCTTAGTTTTTGACTGTATTCAAGCAGCTCATTCTCCCTGACCAGATAATAAAAGAACAGGACATTTTAGATTCTCTGACAAACTGGACTATATCCAAATCCTTTTCTGGGAAATTAATTCTTGCACGTATGAATTTGAAGCATGTTTGGTAAAAGAGTTTGCAACTAGCACTTCAAACTGCTGCTTCAACAAAAACCCACTTCTAACAAAACACACAGGGTTTCAGGTGGCAGGAAAAAGCCAGTCTTCTCCCCACTCAGGTCTAGGAAATCAGAAGTTAGTATTTCTACTTCTAGGTAATTAGACCCGTGACTCAAGATCAGATATTTGAAGCTGTTTAGCACCTAAGTCTTCATGGGTAGTTTAATATAAAAATGCCCAAAGAGTTGAGCTTTTCTCCTTCAGCCAAAGAGTCTTTTTGTAATTGAGTTATCGAGGTTATTCAAAAGGGTCACAGACTCAGTCACAGTAAGTTACTTAAACAGTAAATAGATATTTATTGACGTTCTTCAGCTATCTGTCTAGCTCACTATGGGATCAGCACAATAAGCCTATTTTAATACGAGTAGTTCAATGGTTCCTACACAGCTTTCAGGTCTTTCAAAACTGCAAGCAGTAAAAGGAACACTAGACTTTCTTTCATTGTATTTTGATGGTACAGGGAACTCTACTTATGAACTTTAGTTTCTTTGTATCCTACATTAAAAAGCATCATTAAAGTTGCAAAGCCCTAAAAAGTTAACAATCAAAAGGTCATCTCTGCATTCCCTTTCTGCACAAAATTTATTTACATATTCAAATACAAAATTTTTTTACATACTCAAATACTATTCCTTCTCCACCCCCTTCCCCCCCCTCACTTACACATAGGATTGGTTTAAATTAATGAGCAGCTATGGTGTTTTCTCATCAATCCCTGGCACATCTTTTCCCAGCCTGCTCCTGAAGATCAACTTGTAATTTCATTATGACTTTTTCTGTGATAGTCATTGTTAAATCATCAAGTGTTTTTGCATATTTATGAATTAATTTATTTCCACAACAACTTTGACATGACTAAGTGTTGATAATCTCAGTTTACAAAAGCGTCTGTAATTGCAGAAACCCAATTTGAAAAACTTGTCATCCAAAGTTCTAGCATGCTTTATACTGATTGTTATCCATTTTAGGTATTCTTGGTGGCTTTTTCTACAGCTATAAACATATATTGCCTTTGCAAATGGCCTCACATCAGGTATCTGGAAAACATGGGAGATTTTGTAACTGAAAAGTTTAACTGAAACAACTAAAACCATCAAAGCTTTGTGGCAGAAACAGGGACAGACCCCAGTCCTTCAGAGAAAGACTTCTCCATCAGATTTTATTTGCTTTTCCTGGAATCCCCTGTATCTTTCATGACCACTGACTGGAAGCTTTCCACAGGGAGGTATTTTGTGACAGAAAACGTCCTTTTAGAAAAATCAAATATTCTTTAGGACATAGAAAAACTGTGGAAGTGAAAACAGTCCTTCTTCAACAGCCCACCCAAACCCAGACAATTTTCCTCGCTGTCTGAGCATGCTGACATCTGTCTGCTCACCTGCCACAGCTGAGCTCCCTCCCAAACTCCTCCGCCTCCTCGTGAGCCAGGCAGGGGAAGGGAGGCTTCGCAATCCCCCGCCTAATGGCACCAGGGCTGGAAGGGCCTTGTCATCATCAGTTTGTGCCTGCGGGAACAGTGTCAAAATTAAACTCAGGCATCTACAAAGCCAAAATTATATCTCTGTTCCCTGATAACTAAACTATTCTTAAAAAAAAAAAAAAAAAAAAAAAGATATAATGCCCCTGTGAGAAGAAAATTTTCTAAAAAACCACAGCAAAATCCAAATGCATTTTTCCCCACATAAGGGGTTGTTAGATACTAATCAGCTTTATTCAGACTTCAGAAAGAAATGAAATCTGACTCCTGCAGACAAAAGTCTCCTTTGCTTCACACCTCTTATTCATCCCCAAAGCAATTTCATCCTGTGCACAGACTGAGGCAAAATCCTGTGGACGAGATGGTATATAATCATATAATTAAAGACTGCTGAACACACAAACCTCAGGGGTCTAACGGAGGCTATATGGGCACCTCCAAGTGTAGCCTTTCTCAACTTGGGAACGTGCAACTTTGAAAGGTTCATTTGGGACATCTATATTATTTGCATTTTTCCTACAGGAAGAAAACAACCCCCCTGGTCACCCCTGCCAGGTATTCCTTATATATAATTACATTGGACGGTAGCAGAGATGGAGCTTGCAGTACTACAGCTTTGTGCTTGAATTAATGGAGTGACTGGTAGCAACTGGTGTCACCCCCAGGGTCAGCAGCTGGGAGGGGGTGCCAGGCCTTCTCCTCTCACAACCAGCCACAGACAGGCTACCATCGCCCCACCACCACTTCCCCCACAGCTGCCCCTGCCCAGCTCCCAGCCCTGCCTCTCTCCTCCTCTGCGCACCAGTCATCCTTGTTCCTATGTCCTGCCTCTCGGACATCAAAGAAGGCTGGGCAGCTGAAGATGTTTCTCTGAGCAGTAGTTCCGTTTCCACGTCTCAAGCAGTTTACTTCAATTGCTAGAAAGTGAAGGCTCTCCATGTTGCCAAAAATATGAAAGGCAATATGCCTAAAAGGTCTCTTTCTTACCTTCCACTTCACATCAGTTACATTCCACTTCTCTTCAGCGGTACTAATCCTGGCTTACCCTCAGATAAAAAGAGACCAGAATTAGGCCAGTGTTTTAATTTGTGTGATACACAGACTCTAAAAGGAGATCGACATCTCAAAGTCTAGTTTTTCAACAACTGAAATTAATCATAAATACTTTCAGTAGCTCCTGAGTGTCCCTCACTCCTGCACTGCTGTGAAAGACCCACATAAAAGCCAACACACTACCCTGAGGAAAAAGTCAAAGGGAAATTAATCTAGACGCTACACCGAACACAGAAATGTTAACGAAGCAGTGCAGCTGCTGCTGCAACTGAAAGAATCTTGTCTTTTATCTGCAGCAATATGGAAAACTATGTCAGAAAGAAAATCTGACTTTCAAGTTGATTGTGACCTCTTTAATTTATGACCTGGTTTTAAAATTATAGCCTGTACTGGAAGTGTCTGATCTTATCCATCAGCAGAACTGGGGGCTGCATTCTCCTCTGGTTACTGCTGTGCAAAATGATAAACTTCAGTGGGAAGAACCAGAGTAGATAGGCAGAGAGTTTAACTACAGACCTTCCAAGCAAACCATAACCTAGCAAACTCCAAAAGCCAAATAGCCACAGTGGACAACAACCCATTGAACTGAGCCACCTTTGCCTCACTGCCAGCGCGAGACTCTCAGCAGCAACCATCAGAGGAGAGGAACATACATTGTGGATATAACTATACAGACATGACTGCCATCTTCTCCTCTAGATAATGCATTTGTTTGCAGTTTCATGCCCCTGCTTGTTCTCTATTTATCCAGTCAATCATGATGCCAGACTCTCTCATACGCTGCTTTTCATGCCTGGGAAGGACCCCCAAGGGTTTTCATTACTCTACCAGAAGTCCTTTAAAGTTCTGCGCAAGGCTCAATGCCTACAGAAAACTCATGTGGACAGGCTGCTGATGGGGTGGTATGGTGCTGCCAAGTTGCTTCCTTCTACTTGTCTCTGCTTCCTATGCTCCCTTATAATAGAGGCTTGTAAAGTCCGTATCTTGTGTTTTCAGCTGGTACCTGCACAGCAGCCAGCACAGCGAGGTCCTCCTGCCGGCCTTGGGCTCCTCACCTCTGTGCACACGAGCACAGGGTGACCACAGCAGCACTGCCTCACCCAGCAAGGTGGCTGCGAGCAGCCGCAGCCTGGGATGCAGCTGTGTCTCTCCTCCAGAGGGCTCTGCACGAAGCGCAAGCCCATGCAGTGTTTATTATCCACAACTGGGGTGAATGACGTGGTATCTTGTTTTTTTGTCTTCGTGTGGTATTTGGAATACACTGGGATTTCTATTCTCCCCGTTTGTCAGCTCTCAGAGGAGTTTCGTACAAACCGGCCAGTTCAAGTGATACTAGAGAAACCTGGCAGTTTAAAAAGGCAGCTTTGGCAGCAACGCAAAAAAGAATAACCAAATGTATTAAAGTTAGGCATAAATCCATCAAGCATCCTGTTCTTTTTCAAGCATACTTTGTCACGTGCTCTGTTTACTGAGTATATCTGTTTCATAAAAGAGCTTTCTCTATTGTAGTGCATGACTATTACAGAGGTCTTAACGACTCTTCTTTGTTCTTGAAAAAAACCACAAAATTAGTTTCATTTTCAGGGACTATCACCGTTTTATCTGCAACTGCAAATGATTATAAAGTTATTGGACGGCACTACATAGCAGGAGAAAGAAGGAAAATGGCCAGAGCTAAGTCTTCTGCCTTCTATTCACAACTTCTGTGAGGCTGCCATAAAAATGTCCTCAAAAGACGTCCTTTACGGTGACACTAGGTGGAATATATCTTCCACCCTGTGTCACTGTAAAGGCGTGATACAAATCTAGTAGCCAGACTTGTAAACTATTACTACTTTAACATCCGGCTTGGCCAAACTAGTTCTAAAAAACATTAAAACTTCTCCTGTGTGATCTACAGCCAAAAGAGATTTTGTTAAAAAAAACAGTTTCAGGTGATTGGAACATGATTTTTTACATATACGGCTTTGCTAAACAAGTCAAAGATTATAATCACCTGTCGCCAAACATCTTTAGTTCAAAGTTCACACAATACAGAAGGGCTTGTAAAAGTGCATAAGGTGACTAACTCATGGTCAGTGATTTCAAAACTAGACATCTAAATTCACATTCAGATATTTGAGTGAGTTCCCTGATTTCCAATAGCCGCTGTATCACCACTACTAGCAGTTCCTACCATTATTTTGCAGCCTCTTCTCGGGATGAAGAACTCATCACAAGAAAGTTCTGCCTTGCCAGACTTGTTAAGTCTGGTTTCACATGCATTTCACAGAATATACATTATGTATTCAACAAATCTGGCAGAGATGAAAAGTGTCCCTATACTCATATCCAGGAGTTAAAAAAAACAAAAAACAAAAAAACAAAAAAAACCAAAAAACAATTATAAATGTATTCAGAAGAAAACATTTATGTCAGAATATCTGCCAAGAAAATGTTATTTAATAGGGGTTTTTAGCATACAGTTTGAACTTTCAGGCTATCAGTGATAGCAAGAAAAGCCTACTTAGAAAACCCTACTTACACATTTCATCAAAAAATTCTATGCTAATTTAACTTTAAATACAAATACAACCTCTGATGCTATAGTAGTACTGATCTGTCATTGTAAATATACATAAGTCTGAAAATCAATAAATGTATGAGTGAAGAAATTCAACACAGAAGTTCAGAAAAAAAGCCTTTGCTCTGATACATACTCTTTATCACTGAGTACACACGTATTCCTAAAATACTCACGTATTCTCAAATCACAGATTACATTCCCAACATGAGTCATATCTTCTGCATGTGAAAAAGCTATCCAAAAGTAGGCCCACCTCCAACTCGACTCCTTTTAAACAAGCAAAAATCAAAGTACTCTTTCTTGGCATCCAGATCTGCCAGGGGTTGACTGTCTTCAACGTCTAGTGACTTCCCCGTCCCACCAGAAAACTTCCATAGCCATTCCCACATATAGCCATGGGTCTGCAAAACCTCTCCCCGGCACACCATTGTAATACATCCTGTGATTGCAATGGGATCTGTTTGCCTTCCCACTCCAGACTAGGAAGATGCTTTGTTTAATTTATTTGCCCTTTGCCAATGAGCTCCTGCCACTTCTATTCAACTAAATAAAAGCCGTTGTGCTGGAGAAAGGGAGAAATCACATTTCATCAAACTGCCAAACTCAAAGCCAGCCTTGCAGATTTCTGAACTGGATCCCAAACCAGACAGCAACATCCCACAAAATGAGGTATTCTTACAGCATTTTGAGCTTAAAAGGCTGAAATAACACACGTACAACCTTCGGTCTCAAATCTTACAAAACCAGTCCAGAAGCTAGGAGTGCAGTACAATCCAGGTCCTCCCTGGAGGGTTTAACCTTTAGCTTCTAACACAGACACTAAACGCAGTTCCGAATGTATTTGGGGATCAGAACCTGAACCCTACTTTTTTTCTGTTCTTCTCCAACTGTAACTTGGTCATGGGTACAGTTGTGCATCATGCTTCCTCGGAGGGAAGTGCTGTAATGCTGCTCTGCTTCCTGATGCAAGTTTGCCACTTAGTCAAATGACAGATCACAAAAGAAGTTTGTCTGTCTTCTGGAAATAAAGAAGACTTCAGTCAGATCTATATGCTGTCACTAAGGTTAAAGACCTTACACTGAAGCTGAGGCCTAAGGATGACTGTAGGGAACGGATACAAGAGCTGGAGCAGCTCTGAATAAGCAACAGTAATGAGGATTAGTGAGCCATTCTGACAGGCTAATTACATCAGAAGCTTTCATAAAGTCATCAACTATAGTCTCTCAAAAAACATAAATATAGGGAGAGATGCAGCTCTTTTATACCTATAAATTGCATATAACTATATATATATATATACATATGCATATATATTTAACATCTTAATACACTTCTGTGGTTCCAATGCATAGGTTCCCTATTACACAAATGAAATTTCTTACTGTCAAGTCTTGGTGGAACTTGTTTCTTTGGTTCCTCCAAAAAAACCTCAAGGTGGAGGGGGAAGAGCTGTAGATAGCTATCAGTGCCTCACTCACCCCTACAGCAGACAAGATATCAAAGGATGGAAAAGCCAGGAAAAGGGATGGAGAATGCTATTATTGATGGAAGCACTGGACCCCCACCAGGAGGGAGGCAGGAGATGACAGCAGAGCTATGCTGGGGGAGGAACGACACAACGCTCTCAACTTCAAGTGGCATCAAAGGAGACCGCACTGCGCACTCCCCCAGGATTCCCAGCATCCAAGTTCACCCTGACCACAATGCCTCCATCTGGGGACTGCTGACAACATACAGCTGCTTCCTCCCCAGACACAGATGAAAGCCTTACTTCTGAAAAAGGAAAGAATTACGACCTCTTCATTATTTTACATCTGTGGACCTGCAGATAGAAACAGGAGGCAAGAGCAGGCATTGATCATCTACCCTTTTCTGCAACTCTCACTGCTGTCTGGTTATTTTTTATTTATGCTGTAACACATGGAAGGCAGCATCGCCCTCTCCCTCCCTCACCGATCTGGAGAGCATCAGTTGTCATCACGATAATGATGACCAACTCCAAGTCATTGCCGGCCCTGCGAGCTCTACCTCCAACAGGGCAGAGGGCAAGGCAACCACTGAGGAGGTGCTCAGCCCACTTGGCTGGAGGCACTGCCATTAGAAAAAGTAACAGCTTGTTGTGAGCCATCATTATCAACCGAGCTGATAACTCCCTCTGCCTTGTACAGTAACCTTAGTCCATGGTAGACACTGGGGCTATTGTCTTTTTGTGCCAACTTAGTAATGCACAGTCCCAAAGACAACTGGAAATGGAGAAAATAAAGTTGCCTGCAACTTCCAGACCGGAAGGGAACTTGACAAAATTGCCAGAAATAGTTACAACACTTTCCATTATTGCCTGCTAAAGTGGTACTGAAAGAAAATCATTCAGAATGAGATCTTCCACACTGCTGCATGCAGCAAGCCCAGAGCTATTGGAGCCTTACAGTCTTCTCCCATGGGTGAACAAAGAAAATCACAAACTGCTGGAAAGGATTACTCAAAAAAATTTGAGACTTCTGCTGCCCATGCAAAAGAATTCACTTGGAGAAGGAACATTTTCTTTGTAAGATCCAGGTGCCACATCACCCTAATGAATAAGACTAAGTCCTCTGAATTTGAACAGCTATCAAATGGAGTAATTAGGGGTTGAATTAGTTTGTGGTGTAGCCAGTGGTCAGGTCAAAGCAAAATTATTCTGACAAATGGCTTTGGCTCTCTGAAGATTATTAGATCTTTTCAGCATTTGCGGAAACTGAGATTCTAGGGGGAAAGCATTAGTGAGTGTTGGAAAAACTGAGGCCGTACAGTTAAACATGCACACAAAGACATGAAAGCAGAGCAGCGGGGCAAAGAAGTGTGCCATCTCCTGGTAACAATGTGAAAGCAATTTCTCTGAGGAAAAAAAAAAAAGAAAAAAGCTCATTGCAAATGGCAGGAATACCACAAACATAATAAAACAACTGTTTTGCAGGGGTATAAACCTATTTTAAAAAACTACAAAGAAGCATACAAATAAATAAATACATAAATAAATCCCAAAATACAGTTACAGTAGCTAGTGGGCAAGTCATGAAGTAAAAAAAAGTAATTCCTAATGATACAAAAAGAGAATTCTGTGTCAGAGTAAAAGCTGAACTTCCTGGAGAGCAGTGGCTCCAAATACAACGTTACCACAGTCACGATCTGAAGGACATACATCACCTAATTTTAGAACGGAAATCCCAGATTGTTTCACAAAGTGGTGTAAAAAGCTGCAAAAAAAACCCCTAAACTCTTAGTCTTTGTGCCAAGTCTGCAGCTCTGTTATGCACACTGCCCTGCTCTGCAGAGCATGGAAAACCAGAAAGCTTTCATAAAAGCCAGGAAGCTGTGTTAGGAGCCAGGCAAGCAAGATTAATCGGCAAACACTGAAAAGGCAGGTGTGTCTTAAACCCTGCCTTTTCGTCCAGGGCTTAGATTCAGCACTGACTAGTACTCGAACCCCAAATTTATGGCCTGGAGGCCAATATGTCTCATTAAAGAGCCTTATCCAGCCCATAGATTCATTCCAAGTAGGAACGCATGCATAAGATAGGAAAAAAAGGCTGTCCCACCTCTGCTCACCATACCTCCAGCTCCTTTCTCCCCCACACCCTCTGGTCTACGGGCTCAGTCAGATCACTGACCCAATCCAGTAAGATAACAACCCAAAAAAGACCGTTTTTCAGACAGATCAACTCCCTGATCCAAATCAGCTGCACAGATGCTAGAGCAGGAGTTGGTACACATTTAGAGGAGAGAGAACAAGGCTGTTGTTTTTTCAGAATGTCCAGGATGTAGCTCAGGTTCAAGTGACCGCCGGCACAAAAAGCCCAAGCGGCTTCCTGGAGCACTGCACTTCTGGAGTACCCGCAAACTTGTCCCATCCGCCTCCCCCTGCTGTGAAATTACCATGCCCTGATGATCAGGGCATGGTAACTGTCCATAATCCTGGCCCTTAGCCTACAAAAAGTAGCATACCCCTGTTTCAGAGAAAGGAAGTGGTCTTGGATTACTTTTTGATGGATCTTGCATAGTTATGGCACAGCAGCCTTGCAAAGCACGAGGAAAGTGGACTGAAGTAGCTCTCAAGGGCTGCGGATAAGATAAAACACACAAGGCTGCAAAACACACAAGGCTGCAAAACAGACACATTAACTGATAAGAAGCAGGGGCCAGTGGAGTGTTAGGCGCCAATGTCTGAGAAGAGCCAAAAGGCAGGGCAGCTGGAAGATAAAGGACAAAAAGCAGAGGGAGATGAGTATCAATGGGACACGGGACAAGGACAAGGGGTGTCTTGTGGTGGAAAGAGAAAGAGGAAGACAGATGTGTCCCAACAAGGGACCGAACGGGAAGTCTCCTTCTGTAGCAGTGGAGGAACGTGTGATGCAGGGCCAACACATCCCCTACCCGTGCGAAGCCCTACAGCCTGTATCAAGGCTACACAGCCCCCAGCATCTTAACCCACCCCGGTGTGCCTCCTCCCTGCCTACCCTCCTCCCAATCCATGGGGTGCTTCAGCTCCCAGCACACTGCTGGGGACCAGCTGGCAAAGGGCACACATCAGACCAAAAGGCTATCGCGTGTTCACCCCCTTTTGGACCAAGGTCTGGAACAAGTGCTACCTGGGAGGCTGCTCTTGCGCTTGCTGGATGCACCTGCTGGGAGGCAACTTGCATAACTTTTAAAGGGGGCATGCTATAACCTTCCTTACAGGCAATGAACTCCAAAGTGAGAGCGGTGGAGTTTTTCCTCATGTTTTCACACTAGAGAGGCAAGAGACTTATCTGATATTTGGAAGAGACTTATCTTACACATATCACATTAGAGAGCCAAGAGACTTATACTGTATTTGGCAAGACACTTATCTTGTATTCTGATCCAGCAGTAAAACAAAGGAAAAAAGGTCCTTGCTCAGTGGGGCTGAATCGCAGACCACAAAAGGGTGCATTATTTAGCTGTTGAACAGGCTACAAAAAATATTCTTAAAGGATTTGATGAGGTGCTTAATGGACTGGAACACCCCAAGGATATAACACATCATAGTGATATAAATCCCAGTTTGCTACCAAAAAAATATATGCAGATGGCATCCAGTCAGCGCTGAGAAATAAATTAGAAGTCAGTTAAACTGGACTAGGTGATGAGATAAGCTACTGTGAAGAATATACAGACGTTGAGTGAGTGGGTTAACCCTACGATCTCCATAATGAAATCAAATTACAGAGAGGCAGGAAGTTTTCCAAAAGCTGTGAACGTGTGAGGTTTGCATGAAATACAGGAAATTATACAAAAGAGCTACCAAAATCTCCTGGGATTCTTGATTCATTCTGATTCAAGATTGGCACAGAACTGATTGCAGTAAACAAGAAAAATGCTGAAATGTGCTGCTAATCCAGTCATTCCTTTTAACAAAGCTTTTATAGAGAGACAACCCGTAGTAATGCAGTGCTGAGGAACCCAAGGCACCCGTGCTCCTAAACCTGCTGAGGTGTTCACCTGCTGCAGGCTGAAACCGCTTGATTTGTTCCTCTGCACCTTTCACGGGGTATTTTGGTCCTGACAGTTCCGCACGGCCTCTCCCGAGAGCTGCACCACAGTGGCACAAAACTTCTGAGAGCCACCAGCTTTGAAGACATACTCCTTAAAAAAAAAAAAAATCTTGTGGGGATGAGGTGTTCGTCAAACCTTTGGCCTTTTCTGTCTCAGGTGGGGTCACCGGCACTTTCAGTTTCCTTTGGGAAAGGAACTGAAGTATAATGTTCAGGGCAGCGGGGACAGTAAAGGAAAAGTACTTGTTTAAAAAGGGTAGGCAGTCAAAGAAACCACAGTGCCATAAATCTATTTCTGTGAAAGCAGGTTTGCCGTGTCTTTTTCTCCCTTTTCTTAAAGTACATTTGTTTAAAGACGCTAATGGCCTTGCAGCTTTTTGTTTGCCTTTTTTTTTTTTTTTTTTACTCAA
>VFFE01007972.1:129034-143826 GCA_008921705.1 Burhinus oedicnemus
CACCAGAACTCCGGGCCCGCAGCTTGGATCCGTCACTGACCTCAGCTGGCCGGCCTCAGAGGGACATCACTGATGTTGGTCTGGGGAACACCTCCTCCCCCCGCAGCGCTGCGCGTCTCGCTGCGCCTAACCAAGCCCCGCTACGTCTTTCACGGGACAAGGGTCCTCCCAGTGATGAGGGGGGTGACCTCCTCATCCCGCAACCTGTTAGCTCTTTAAAAGCATCAGGAATAGGAACGCATACGTATTGGGCTGGATGTGCCAAAAGGCAGCTGAAACGGGAGCAGTAAAGGAGGGGGTTGATGGAAGGGATGTTTTCGGCTGCGTGTGGATGTCCTCCACTGACCTGCATATGTAAATTACCGTGATTCATTACCTCAGCAGTCGCTGGTTGTTGCTATGTTTTAAATATAGAAAAGTGAGACTTGTACTATAGTCTCATCATCTAATCCGTCTTTTTTTTTCCTATTTCTGAAGAAATGTAGAGAACTGCAAAAGCCAGAAGCGTTCCACGTATATAAGAGCACTGAGGCTTATTCTTACATAATAACCTGTAATGAAACCTGGGTATGAAAACAGTATGAGTTCTTCCAAAAAAAAAAAAAAAAAACCAAAACCACCCAACACTAACAAACCCCAACTATACTCTCCTTACTGTCAGTTCCTAGCGTAAGGGGATGTCAACAAAATGGGACCAAAGGTCACCAGAGTGAAGGCTGAGAGGGAGGGAAGGCCATGAAGAAGGAATGCTCCTTGTCTTTAATAACGGACATAATTATTGGAGGCTAAAGGTGCCTGATAGGGGAAGGCAGGTGGCAGGAACTGGATTCTGCAGAGAGACAGAGCCCAGGCCACTGTGCCACAGGGATCCCAGTACAGAAGCAGGCTCAGGCACTGGTACCATGCTGCAGGCTGACAGCTCCAGGGCAAAGGTGCATGTCGAAAAGTTTGTGGTACTTACGGGCTTTTCAGTCTTCCAGTGCCTGCATGTAAGCACCTTCCTTGTTGGCTGGTAAATGGAGCACTCTGGCAGACAAAGTTATCTCCAACTTTACCTTAGACTTGCCGGAGTCATTGGCAGGTTAAAAAAAAGCAAACATTACTCATTCCTAGCATTTCCTTCTCTAACACAAATACATCTCTGGCCCAAAACCATTATTTCTTCATTCCTCTCCTCCAGGACTGAACTGCTGGCTCGCTGGGGCATGAGCTTCAGAAAGGGTGGAGAGAAACTTCAAAATGAGTCATGAAATTTACAGCCAAAATAGAATATACAAAGTCCAACTGCATAGCTCAAGCACTGGCTTTCTCATTGAGCAACAGGCCTTGGCCATTGTTACTGTTTTATTGTACATGTATTATTTTTACATTGTGCAGTTTTTATAACTGCAGTGCTGGAAGCTGAGAACAGCTGGGTTCCCACAGGGTCAGACAGGAGATTATAGGGAAACTGAGAGTTTACTGTTTTTTACAAAACCCTACAGAATTTTTGCATAACCTCCAGTACAAATTCCTTCCTTTTTTTTTTTTTGTATGTTTGTTCCATGTTTCATCTGATATCATTATTTATTTTAAACTGTCACCCTTTTTTCCCCTCACTGACTGTCATCTGTCTCCACCAATTTCTGCAAATATACAAAAACACTTTGATCATTTTAAGACGGAAGAATATTCCTTCTCAACTCATCCATGCTTCCCTCCTTAACCGAATGGATTAAAGTCTCTATGCATATTGCCAATGCATTAGTATCCAATTATTCATAATTAATCTCTGGGCATAACTATGTTTTTGTTCCAGCTTCAAAGGAATGATTTCACAAGGCTTTTTTCAGTATCTTTTATTTTTCATAGTTAATATGCTGTCCCAATTCTACAGACGGTGGTGAAATACAAGGAGGGTTTTCTAAACATTTATGTATTGGCAAAAAAAAATGCAGTGAACACAAAAGACAAGCACATACTCTTGAAATGTTTTCAATTGTCGCCTTCACGTAAGATAAGTCTAGAGATCGATGCTTACCATACTATAGCAAACCTACATCATGTATGTGCCTGCACACAACACACACGTATTTTCCATGAACCCGCACAGTGGCTAGAATAGCTTTTGCAGTGCTGCAAACAGAAAAGAAATTTATGGTCTACAGAAGATCAACAAGGTCTCTTCATACACATTCATTTTTCAGCCAAAAATATCACTGTTTAAAACTCAACAGGAAGCAGACTATACCTCTCAGGGAGCATTTTGTGAGTCTCTGCATTTCATCACTTCCATTTTCTAATTCTGGCTTTTAATTCCAATGTTTCCCAAAACATTTGATATGCTACATACTCTACTGTTCTTTCCTTACATCCTAATGCTGAGCTTTGAAGGCACAGGCAAAGCTGTTGCGTATTTGGCCCTCACCCTGAAATGCAGCTGAAACGCTTTGCCAGCCTAGAAACTGCAAGGTGCTAATATACAGACATAGCCAAACAATGCTAATACAAAGGGGGGAGACGATGATAGCACAGCATAGTAAATGAAAGGGAATGTAAGAGGCTGAATGACAGAGAATGCTGAAAGTGAGCAAGGGTGTTTGAACTTGGTGTGGCTTGAAACAGCAAATTGGTGGAGAAACTCAAGAACGAACGGAATTGTTCAGAGGTGTGCTTGCGCTGTCATGCATTGAATGGACTGGGGCTGGAGATAAAGGGGGAAGAAAGGAAAAAAATATGGTGGTTGCCCACAAAGCAACATTAGTGTCAAAGCATGAGCAATAAAAGCAGATGTTGAGATTGGAGAATGCCCATTCCTTTCCTCTCAGAGGTGAGGCCGAACATTTCAACCTGCCTTTCATCCAGCAAAAGAGAATGGGGAGAATGTCTTCTTCTCAAGCATCTTAACGTGTGTCATTTGCAGTCTTCCATCTATAACACTTTGTTTAAACAATTTATTCTTAAAGAGTTTCCTTTCCTGATGGTGGGATATAGTCCTCCATTTTCCCTATGCTCATGGCTGAGCTCCCAGACACGAGATCTCTTCTTTTGGCAGTCTGTTACTATAGAGACAAAGTAAAAGAAGTATATACATCTATCATGTCACTGTGCTAGAGAACACCCCCTGGTGCCAACAGCAGAACAAACGAAATATATAGCTGTTGTTCTCCCCAGCATAGATATATGTGGTTATAGCAGGTACTCCAAAACAAGAACATCCTTTATCGATCTGCATTTTCCAACAGGACTAGATGCAGCCTCAGTGGTGAAGGGGGAGGCCATGCAATGGTACAGCCTTTAAAGATGGAAATCAGTCACGGTCTAAATGGTGGGGAGGGTTGTAAAGTTGAACAAGTACTGTCTGGCAGCACAAGAATGTGTGCTGTACTACTCAGTGCTAATAAGGGGGTTGGGTTAGGTTTAAAGTCCTCTTAAAACCATGGCTTGGCCAATTCCTTCTCTGATGTCATCTGTGCCAACCTGTAAGGTGTTAATAAGCAGTTTGCTGAGATCCTTTGGCCCTCTCTGTCAGTAAATCTGCTCTCTCACCCACTATTCAGATTTTTTCCTCGTTATGAACTAATGCTCTCTCAGGGCAGCTAATTCTCTTCCTCTGGTTTTCACTCCCTAAGGACACTTTCCTCTTGGAATATGAACGCTGAGAAACAAGTCTTGAGCAATTTATGTGCGTTACTGTGATTTTTTTTTTTTACTTTAATATTAATACTGCGGACAGGAAGTAAATATCTGACAAGCTTCCCGCAGTGGGGTCAGTAAGCATATCCAAATACTAATCCACTCTGATACTGTCAAGGCCAATGACTTGTTTCAGGGGTGAGACTACTACCTCTCAGCAAAGCCGCGGCCCTTGGTGGCACTGAGTGGCAGAGGAAAGTTTGTCTTGATGTCTCTGTGAATGATTAAACACTCCCAAGTGATATGCACTAAATCAGAAAAGGGGTCAACAGGGTTTTCTCTCCCAGTACCATAGAGTAAAAGGTCTAAATATGAGAGCGCAGGGACATAAAGTGTCCATCTTAGTGTCAACTCAGATTAAGAGAGAATGATGGACTACAGTTTGGCCACATGAAATTCTATTCACTGCAACTTGCACTTCTCATATCCTAGTAAGAAATTAGAAAAAGGCAAGTTACACCAAAGGAGTACGACATAGAGTACAGCGCATGCTCAGAGACACATTTCAGTTTCCCTTCTCCTCTACGTTTGTTTATTTTTGTGCACAGTGAAATACCCTGGCCTAGTAATTACTCATGCTCAGCAATTGCCTTGATCCTTAAAAGCAGTAGGAATTTGTTCATCCGTATGCTAAAAACATGGTAGGAGTTAGCTTTGATTTTTTTTTTCTTTTGTTTTAGGGAGATTCATTCTTTGGATGTGCCAGCCACTGGAATAAAAGTAACCATGTAGAATGCTGCCACAGGAGCGATGGGCTCCCCTTGCTGTTTTGCAATGACTGTGCCAGAACAGTTTGCAGTCAAAGCTTTATGAATGGTGGAGTGTGGCGGCGTGCACACGTACACACATGTGTGTGCTTGTGTGCGTGTCTGTGCACGCGTGCAGAAGTACGATAGGCAGGTCAGAAATATTAAGCTGTTCGTTAGCACCATCTAGCCATATAAATGCATGGCATTCCCGCTTCCTCACCTTTCATGCTACAGACTGAGGCTACGTCTGCCCCAGGAGAAAGAAAATGGCAATTACCAGTCTCCTTCCTGGATGTTACAGAGCACACAGAGAAATATTACGTGTACCCTTTTTTTTCCTTTTTTGGTAGGTGTTGTGAAGAGAGTCATCTAGAATATTCACACAAAACAGGTTCCTTTTGTAGTTTTCACACAAGTCCATTTGCCTGGGATTTCTCTAACTAGCTAGATTCTGTAACCTTGCAATATTTCTTAGCCATCATGTCAAAAGGTTTTTCCTCAGTAAAATGCCGTAGATGCCTCATGCGTATGCACATAAATTAGACCCAATTTCAAAATCCATGGGCATTAAGATTTGGTAAAGGAATAAGATATTCTGGTTGTGTAGAAGAAAAAAGATTAAATAATTTAGTTGAGAAGTGAAATAGAATTATTTTAATATAGGAGAGAGCTCTAAGTCTTCTGATGAGGTACACTATGTTCGGTCTGTTTGGGCAGACAGGAAGCGTATCAGATACACTGTCTGCAGATACCCAAGCTGTTATCAATAAAACTTTAGTGGTTTTGGTTGGGAGATGGTAGTGGGAGGAGTACCTTCTAATTAAGCTTTTTTTTTTTTTTTTCTTTTAGGTTTCCGCAGCATGTATGCCAAACACAGCACTTCCTGCTCAACTGGAAGCAAAATGGGTTAAGAGTACAAAAGATTTTTAGCCTCCCTGTTACGTATTAAAACCAAACTCTACAAACATACAGTTGTGTAAAAAGTTTGTATATTTTACAAACATGGTAACCGTATACAAATAGCCAAATATTTAGAAGACGTGTAAATGTAGTGCTGAGGGACATAGTTTAGTGGTAACTTGGCAGTGTTAGGTTAATGGCTGGGCTTGCTGATCTGAAAGGTCTTTTGCAACCAAAATGATTCTATGATTCTGTGATTCTGTGAAAATGTTTGGTGGCTTAGGTCTCAGGTCACAATCACTTTATCTCACTTACTTATAGTGTAATCAAGCCAATTGTTTATCATTTCCAGCCTTGTTGAGTAAGCAGTAGTAGAGAACAGGGTTTCTGTTCATCAGCCAACATCCACACTTTAGGTGCGGGTGAAACAAAAATAAAGTAATATTTCGTTTTTATTTTCTTTTTCAAATATAAGTCCTTTGCTAGAGAAGAGCAACACTTTTAAACAGTTGCAACACTTATTTGTTTGGCAGTAACAAATGGCAGCTTATAGTTGTAGCTGTCTGCACAAAGCTTCATGCATATCAAACACCCCAGTCTTCTCCAGCAGTAATGAAGACTCATTGTTGCTGGTACTGGTTTCACAGTCTCATCAAGAGCTTCATTATTAGGCTGCCGGCTTAAAAAAAATGAGTGGTGGAATGAAGCGGGATGGATGTACACGCACCAGGCTGTAGGTGCAGAAAAGATTGGGGAGGGAGGGTGAAGAGCTCAGAAAGCTGGGAGTTAAAAAGTAGCTCTCTCCCCTACCAAAGGCAGCCCAGCAGTGCTGCGGAACCAGCCCTGTGCACACAGCTGGAAACAGAAGTGTTAAAACAACTTAGGCATTAAAAACACGTGTGTGTTTTTAATGAAAGGCATTGTCTAGCAATACCTCTTTGACCAGATCTCATCAGCTGAGTCACGATGGGTCTGACCGGTAGTCAGACAAAAGACTTCCAGAGAATAAGGAGACGCTTCAGAAAAAATAACTTAAATAGTTCAAAAGGTAGCATCGTTCCACACTGGTCAGAACAAAACCAGTAGGAGTTAGAAATTACGGAGTTAGGAAATGCTGTTCAGCTCTCGTTGCAGAGAAACTCGTGTCCATATGAGGCAGCTAAAAAGTTGCCATTGTACTTCCCGGAAAGAAAGACTGGAACTTGAAATCTCCTGTTCAAATTCTAACATAATTACACTCGGGATATATTTCTGCAGCTGCATAAAAAGCATTCCTCGGTTCTTGCCCTAAATTTTTGTGCTGTTTGAGAGTTGACTTTTCTTCATTCCTGTGAGGAAGTGGTTTCTTTCAGCAAAGGATGAAATGATGATTCCCGTGCCTTACTCTTCAAATATTTGGAGATTGCTCAGGATGGCAGAACCCAGAATGAATATCATGATCACCTGCTAACTCTCTCAGCAGTCCAAGGTGAAGTTACACAGTCGTAAGTATCTGTTTACCCAGGCTGCCTCTCAGAGGCTCAGGGGATGCTGGACTGTAAAGATCTTTATTTTCCAAATGCAAATTGCAAATAGCTTTGGGTCGGGGATGCAACACATACTGCAGGATTTTTTGGCACCATCTGTGTAAAATAAGTTGGAAGTGCATACTCAAGCCCTGTTAGCCACTAGGCAGATTCCTCCTGCTTTCTCATAGTTCCTTACTGCATTTTATTAGAAAATAAGAATGTCTGCTTGAAACAGCAGAAGACTGAATCTGTTAATAATTCTGTAAATCATCCACTTATCAGGAACAATATCATGGATGTAATGGAGTTCACGTGGAGGGTTACTTCACTTTCAAAGACCATCTCTAGAACACCAGAAAAAAGTAACTCCCTAGAAACTGACGAAGTTGACTGTCTGCTGACACTCTGAGATACTCTACCTTTTCAAAAACAAAAAAGAGAACTGATACTAAATTGCCATATTAGTTTTTAAGGTTCCTTTAATTGCTTATTTTGATAGGTCAGTTAGCATCGTGACTGAAACAAAATGTTGTTTCAAAAATACATTAATTTGTGATTGTTATGTGCCTATCCAACCTCTTTCAAAAAGTGTAAGGCTTCATCTTTCTTATTGATTACAATCAGAATGCCTCAGTGACTAACTGGATTCCTCAAGGGATTAATTTGGAGAAGTAGACTCTGTTTTACATTCCTCCTAGGAGATGTTTTTGCTATATGTTTTATTTGAAAAACAACAACAACAACAAACCCAAGAGTGATGTTTATTGCTTGTATCACCTAAAAATAACTTGTACTGCATGTCCGTTGTGCAACAGTGAAAAAAGGCTGATAACGTGAGATCCTTGGCATGTTAACTCTATTCTGAGTATTGTGCTGTGTTTTTACATAGCTACAAATCGTTCTGGACTGCACTGAAAATACCAGCCACACAGAACTTCGTAGGACAAACAACCCCAACCCAAGGAAACATATCAAGTGATCAACAGACATCGTGACTACAGAAAAGCTGCTCAGGGATGTATATGCCAGCTTTTAAGAGAATTCTTGAGTGAGCTGTTCCCAAAGGGAGGATATTAACCACTGCTCGGAGGCTGTGTGTTCCCGCATGCCACAAGAAGCTGGAGGGCACTGTGTGTGTAATTTAGATCTCCACTGCTATAATCCCGATAAGGCAGGTAGTGTTTGCGATTGTTCCAGTATTCACCACTCACGTGTAGAGAAATATTGGCTTGAACTGGTATGATAGTTTATCAGACTGTTTCCCCATCTTTTACATTCTTGGAGGACAGATTATTCCCCAGTGAAATAATGCTAGTTATTAAATGTAGCAATCACTTTGAAACTAACTGAGAACAAAGGTTACATTGATAGTTAAAAGGTTTTTTTAAAAATCATCTTTACGAGAACAGTGGATTGCAGTCCTCAAAAGCCCAAGGTTTGTGTCCCAAAAGCAACTACGAAGTGAAGGTACTGCACAGTCTTATATACACAAACTTCTCAATGGCAACGGTGTGGAGGCTCAGGGTCTCTAACAACTGGTGAAGGTAAAATGCAGTTTGCATCTGTTGGAAATAATGCGCTCTGTTCTCACTCTGATCTCAATACTTACTCCACGAAGTGCATTTATTTTATAAGCTAAGAGGGGAAGAAGACAATTAGGGAAATTCCAACTAGTACCTTCAGCGACCTGAGAAGCAGGTAAAATTAGCTCTCAGACTGTGTCCTCATTGGCACCTGCTGAGCATTATTATTCTCTGTGGAACTCTCTGGTACAGCAGATTGAAAGTGAGCAAACTTCCAGATTTTTTACCTTATATGTATAAAAGGAAGAAAAGTCTTTGTGTTGGTCTTTTTTACACGTACGTTAAAAAAGATGGGAATTACGGGTTCCTGCTCATTTTTTTTGCATTTCGGAAATAGCAGCTGTAATAGAACAACATGGGCAGTGAAATCAACAGCTGTGATTCTTAACACGCATAGAGAGTACGCTTCGCAAACTTGTATGTACATGTAAGTCTACCTAAATGAACATATAATCCCTTTTCCTGTCTTTCATATTTGGGTGACTCCTGGGAGGAAAAATCCAGAAGTATTCATTTCTGCAGAAATATCAAAACTGCTTTTGTTATCATGTAATAGCCAATGCTGCTTTAGGAGAATAGAGTAGTAAATATTTACTTGCTTGATGAAATGAATACTGAAATTCTCAAAACAGCTGCTGGTGTAAGCATCAACAGGTAAATTGAATTTCCGTTCACAGTCTCACACAAAATATAGCATGATGGATATTGAGAGGAACAGCATAGTCATTTAATGTTATTTCTAGGGGTAAATGTTTACTGAAGTTGACCTTTATTATTTGATCTTATATTAAATTCTAAGCAGGACAAGTTGTGGATCTGAACAAAGCTCTTTGCAGATTCAGGATTGTGGGCAATAAGCTCCTTGTACGTGTAACTACTGGATGGAGGTAAACAACCATTGCATACCATGAAGCACCACTTGCTGTATGCAGATGACTACTTAATTAGCAAGTGAGGTCATTTAGATTAATATTTATAAAGAACTTCATCTGCAATGCTGGCAGCAGCCAAGTGCTAATTTTATTATAATTCTGTTCTTGCAAACAGCGGAAGCATACTTAAATGACTTTAGGCTTTAGGATGCTGGAATGCAAACTAGACAGGCAAAATGTATGTTTGCATTACAGGCCGTTAGAAAACGTTTGATATTTTCAATTTGTATTACCACTTCTGGCTGATGGGACTTGTCCAGGAGCATGTTAAATATAACTGGACTTCTGATTCACATAAATTTGTGAGGGGAGGTTCTCAGCCTGAGTAAACCTGGAACATAAAAAGGAGAGTTTTCCAGGTTCTGCCAAGTCAGGTGAAGGGACCTTCATGGCAGTAGACAAAATTAAGAATGCCTCAATAGTAGACTTGTTCTGTCTCTCTACCAAACTTTTTCAAGCAATAAGAAAGGATATTTCATACTAGTTTTGTATGTGCAGCAGCAAGTTGCTCCTTGAGCAGTATTAGTGAGAAAATAATAACTTTGTCACAGAGAAAGTTGGATTAGAAGACAAAGCTAGCCATGGTGCTAGAAGTACTGTTTGATTAGTCCTGCAGAGTTCCCTGGCAACTGTCTTGTTAAGTTGCTTCACTCAAAAGCTAAACCTCTGCAGCTGTTACACAAAGTTAAACTATTTGGTTTCGAACATCAGCACCATTATTTGTACAGTCTACAGCCACCAGGAACTCAGTGTTTTCACCGATACAGTCTTTCTAAGGTTTGTTCTCTGTGGATCTTGAAGAACTAGTAGACAAATTGGTTTAGAGTCAGCCAGACCTACCCAACCCGGGCCTGGTTACTCGTCTGAGTGACAAAATTTTCCTGAAAGTCTGACGCTCTGACTTTCTCACTAAGCTCTAAGCCTGCAGCAAGATGTGTCATTTATCTGATTCAGTGTTGGTATTTGTAACACAAATAAAATAGCACTCACCTTAATGCTATGAGTACTACTTACTGTTCTTACTAGGTTTCAAACAAGTGAAGCATATATAAATAGCTGCACAAGTATATAAATAGCTGCATTAAAAAGAAGGAACACACATTCATAAGAGAATCACGTCCTTTCCCAGTTTCTCACCTCAGAAACCAAACACCTTTTAGACCGTCTGGTTGTCCAAGTCCTTGGACATATAAATAAATTCAGCCAGCTGACATCTTTGTTAATCTTTTTTTCCATTCTCTTAACAGTTTTTTCTCTACGTACGCAAGTCTGCAATGCTGACATGCATGATGATCCACCATGGTAAAGTCATACACACACAAAAGACATACTTGAACATGGAGCCTGCATTACAGTTGTGATGCTAGAGATCCTCCACTGTTACGGGCACTAGTATTTGGGAAGATTCTGTGGAAATGATTTGACAGCTCTAAGGCGGGGGGGGGGGGGGGGGGGATGGGACACAAAAAGAAAAAGATAACTCTGGTTCAGACAGCGATGTAACTGCAGTGACAACTTTCTCCCTCCTGAACCTTGAACCTTTGTGTTGATAGGAATCTGCTTTGCCTATTACTGAGGCAACAGTGAGGCATCTCATGCTATGTATGTGACAATATCTGTGTGCTTTTCATGGGGGTGTGGGGGCCAGAGCTTTGAAGGGGGCACCTGAGGGGTTGCATGCTCGGTGGGAGAGAAGGGCTGGATAACTCAGGCTATGCTATGCGACCTTGCTCCAGCACTGCCCGTGCTCCAGACTAGAAGTTACGCAGCCAAGTCAGCACAGGGAGCAGGACCCAGTGTCCTCTTTACCCCAGCAGGACTGATCAGCTTTAGCACTGCGTTAAGTGCCCACGCTGGAGCTGGCTTGCAATCGACTATCTCAGAAGCAAGGGCAGAGGGTGCTTTTGTCTGCCCTAAACCGGCAGCCTTGGAAAGGCTTTCAGAACGAGTGCACTGAGTAGCAGGACATTTTGAGCAGCCCAGAAGAAAAACACTAAGGATGAACCTTATCTTTAGCCACATTCCTCTCTGGAAACTAGGAGTCTTATTCAGTGAAGCTGGAGAATGGCTTGCCCCAACTCGCGGTCCCCAGCCTGGACCCCAGCCCTGGTGTGCTCTGAGGCTGCAGCTGCCCCCAGGACATCAGTCCTTAGGAACAGCTGGAGTTCCCTATTTCCTAAGGGGATTCACACCCACAGCTCTCACCTTGAAACCAAGCACTCAGGCTGTTGGGCTATTCTAGAGAAGATGGTCTCCACCCTTCTTTTTAACACCATTTGACTTTGAATGAGAGAATGAACCTCTTCCTTAGGATGCGTGGGTGGAACAGGGTGAGATCTGAATCCTAGGCTCCGCTCTAAGGGCTCCTTAGCATTTTGCAATCAAACTTGAAGGTGTCACAAAGCCTCTGAGCTGCTTTGAAGCTTGTTTGAAGCAGTTTCTTAAACTCTTCCCTAGGCCACTGCTACAGATAGTGTGATGGGCCTGATGGGCTTGCTACAGCTTCTTTGAGGTTCTTAGCAGGGGCTGAAATCTCTGCAAATTTACAAACCAAAAGCTTATTTATATGAACACCTAATTGTCTGAGGGTGGGCACAGGAGCTGAATGTCAGGGAAATTTAAGAGAAGTTAGGAGTTTAAACTCTTTTAGCATTAAGAGTCAGCGGTGGAGCAGGTCTTTGGGATTTTGAATTTGTGTAGAGTTCATGTGTCCGTATGCTGCTGTAGGTATCTAAAACCCCTGCTGGCTCTCTCGCAAAACAACCAAAATCAAATTAGCTAAAGCTAATTTGCCACAGACTTTAGCTTAAGCTGATTTCAGTGCAAGACTGACTAGAAGAGATTTTACCTAAACTCAGTACGGGCTAACATTAAAACAGGGGCATAGAAAAGGAGGGACAGTGAAAGTCAATGGCTGATTGGTATACAGAAAAGCACTTTTACAGTAAGTATAAACAAACAATCCAGTATTTTCTTCAGTTCAGGGTTATAACAGCATTTTTCACATTCTGGGGTAAATGCAACAGTTAAGATAACCTTAATAAGTAAGACAGTGTTCTCAACTGATTATTACTAAACAAAGCTTGTGCTGCTACAACCAGACTGCAAAACAGGGTCTACTATCATATTGTTTAGATACGTCTTTCTGAGACAAAACTTTCTTTAACCAGGGTATCTCCTTTTAGAAAAAATAAAGGGACTAGGAGGATGGGTTTAAGGCCAGAGAAGCCTTTCTAGTCTCTCTTTTGTCCTTAGAGATGATTTATGGTAATGTGGTGCATATGTGCAAGCGCAGGCATATTCAAGCACAGCACAATTCGTGTTGTACTACACGTACAAAGGCTGTGTAGTAAGTAAACCCTAAAAGCTGAAAATGCACTAGGGGCATGAGCTGTGGACCCACAAGACCCCTTCACTGGTACCAGTAAACACAGGAGAATCAATGTGAGGATATTACCCAGCAGTATGCAAAATTATGAAAGGAAGTTAGCTTGTTTAAACCCTTTGCTGTTTCTGTCACATATGCCCAAATACTGACTCTGAACCTGCACTGACTGACCCATCCAGCTGTGAGATCACACTGCTGCAAACTGGGTGAGGTTGGAAGGGACTTCTGGAGGTCATCTGATCCAGCTTTCCTGCTCACGCAGGGCCACCTACAGCCAGTTGCCCAGACCCATGTTCGGGCAGCTTTTGAATGGACGGAGACTCCACAACCTCCCTGGGCAACCTGTGCCAGCGCTCAGTCACCCTCACACTGGAAAGTGTTTCCTGATGCTCAGACAGAACCTCCCGTGTTTTGGCTTGTGCCTGTTGCCTCTGAGCCCCGTCACTGGGCACCGCTGCAAAGAACCTGGCTCCGTCCTCTTTGCACCTTCCCTCGGGTATTTGTACACATTGATAAGATCACCCTCAGCCTTCTCTTCTCCAGGCGGAACAGTCCCAGCTCTCTCAGCATCTCCTCATAGGAGAGATGCTGCAGTTCCTTCATCATCTCCCTGTCCCTTTGATGGACTCTCTCCAGTATGCCCACGTCTCTCTTGTACTGGGGAGCCCAGAACCGGACCTAGCACTCCAGGTGTGGCCTCACCAGTGCTGAGTAGAGGGGAAGGAACACCTCCCTTGGCCCGCTGGCAACACCCCTGCTAACGCAGCCCAGGGTGCCATTGGCATTCTTTGCTGCAAGGGCACACTGCTGGCTCGTGTGTGGCTTGGTGTCCACCCGGACCACCACAGCCTTTTGCCGCAAAGCTGCTTGCCAGATACTTACTTTGTCTGGAGAAAATTTCTACAGGCAAAGAATTAAACGTCCTAAGGAAAACTCTCACAGCTGAGCTGCGTAATGCCACCAGCAGTGGCAATTACAACGTTATGGTAAATTTAATTGCCGGTACTCTTACAGCATCCAGCATGGCCTCCCAGCGCTGTGGTTGAGAAGGCTCCACAGCCAGCCTATGCTAATGCTTCAGGACTCCCACTGCTGGAGGATTTGCAGTAGTAGCAACGGAATGGTGGGAGATTGCAAAAGATCCTCGCTTCCTGAGGAGAATTGTCCAGGGAGAAAAATACAGACACCTTCGATTTCAGCTAGAACACTAGGAAAAGTCTACTGTAAAGTCAGACAACGCCCACCCCCTCCCACCCCAACACCTCTCTTTTCTTCTGATGAAAAACACCAGTAAAAGGGACGGCAAGGGGATGAATTTCTGCACATAACTGGAAAACAAATACTGTATTGGAAAACATTTAAAAAATAACTTTGATCTTCAGGATATACAACAAAAAGAGTTCCCCGAGTTGTATCCCTGCCCCTCGCCCTCCCTAAAACCTTCTTGTCAGGAGCTGTTGACATGCAGAAAATCTCAAACGATTAAATTAAAGGAGAATAACCTGCTGTATTAGCTTTTGCAGGCTTTGCAGAAAATTAACACTTTCAGGAACTGTGCGAACACTGAGGCCAGGAGCCACGGGGACGTGCGAGGGGTCCTGGCGCGGTGGCAGAGGACCACCGCTGCTTTACTGCAGCGGGAAGGTGACTCCTCACCTCTTGGTACTGTCTCAGCTTTAGTGACGGATTAATGCGGTACGGTCTCAATTTTTTCCATGGGTTAATGTGACATCTCAGTTTTGGCAGCGGGTTAATATGACATCGCCTCAGTTTTGGTGAGGGGGTTGGTGTGACGCGGTCTCAAGTTTTGGTGAGGGGTTAACGTGGCATCGTCTCAGGTTTGGTGACGGGGTGACGTGACACGGTCTCCCTGCTGCGGAGGGGTGAATGTGGCATCATCTCAGGTACGGTCTCAGTTCTGGCGAGGGCTGAACGTGGCGTCGCCTCAGGTTTGGTGGCCGGTTGCTGTGACAGGGTCTCAGTTGCGGTGAGGGGTTAACGTGACATCATCTCAGCTTCGAGGCCCTTCACTGAGGTGCGGGGTGGGGGGGGGGGGG
>VFFE01007972.1:150678-224399 GCA_008921705.1 Burhinus oedicnemus
GGGCCGGGGCAGGGGAGGGGGCGGCGGCGTCCCCCTGGCCCCGCCGTGGGCTGCACCGCCGGGTGGTGTTGGCGCACCCCCGCCCCCCGGCAGGCGGAGGGCTGGAGGGGGGGACTCGGGCAGCCCCTCACCGAAAGGCGGCCGTGGGCCCCGCTGGGCTTCCCAGGGGAGCAGACCGCCGCCGGGGAGCGGGTCCCCAGACGGGCCGGGGAGATGGGGGCGCCGTCCGCAGGGGAGCGGCCCTCTGCCCTGCCCGGCCGTCCCTGGCGGGATCGGCTACCCGCCGCCCAGCTGCGCTGTGTCGGGCGAGGGCTCCGCTTGCCGGGCTGCCGGAGCCCGCACCCCCTGTCCGGGCGCTGTGGAGGGTGTGGCAACATGGAAACCTGGAGATAAAAAAAAATAACGTATGTGCTGCAGCAGGGCGTCCTTCCTCCGGCTCTGCCCGAGCGCTACGGGGACAGCAATTGTAGACTTTTCTGTTTGTTTGGTGAGGTTCGTTTGGGTTTTTTTCGTTGGTTTTTAGTTGTGTGGGGTTGGTTTGTTTTTTTAAGCTCTCTAGTGCAAGTCGCTGAATAAAAACCTTCGCGTGTCTGAATTCCAGTCGGGGTCACAGTGCAGTCACAAGGCTGCTTAAAAATTGCTTTAAATTTAAAGGGTTTTGGGCAAGTATGGAAAGGAGCGGATCGAAGGAGACAAACACTGCCAGCGCTTATTTCGTGTGGTCTACATCTGTTCTGTAGATGGCAGTGCTTTTCTGCGTTTTGTCTGCTGGCAGGGATGGTAGGTGGTGAAGCACAGGACAAGTTTTTGTCACCCGAGGAGTGTACGGCGAGGCACTGCTGTAGCGTGTAACGCAGCCTGGGTAGGGCATGGCCGCATCTGAGCCCCAGCTAAACTTCCGTCGCTGTGGCTCGCCTCTGTGCCTGGGCGTACGCGCACCGCAGAGGAGGAGACCCGGTGCTGGTTGCCTACGTGTGCCCGGCTGGCAGATCTGCTGGAGATCAGGGGGAGGAGGAAGGGGATTACTGGATGCGGCTCAGCGGTGAGCTCTGCAGTTAGGACTGTCTCCGTGAGCCGGGAAAGAGGATGGTCGGTGGTGACCCCGTACTGGCCTCCGGACTGGTGCCAAGGATTGTTGTGTTACCAGCTCAGAGACTGCAGCTCTGATGCTCTTCTGGAGGCTGGATGTAACTGATGCCCTGCAAAATGTTGGCTCACAAGTGACAATGAAAATGTGCTCGCATCATTTCCACTTACTACCCCATGCTGAGATACCCACCCTGGTATGGGAACCAAAATAGACATCCACTGGGATAGCATTCTGGGTGATGACATGTAAATTAATGTACTGTGCAACCCACACGGTTTGCTGTAAGCAGTAGTGTTATAATAAGTATCTCCTGAAGTGGCGTGAGGTTTAGCGTGTGCTGCTCACAAGTGGGTGGCCTTAGCTCCCAAGTTTGAGATGTTTGACTCAGACGCGCTGATGTACTGTCACGGTAGTTCTGTGTGGTTAAAGCCACTACAGACATCCAGCAGTAATGAACTTTCAGAGCTTCCTAATGTGAACAGTTAATTGTAGCTAACTGAAATGCTAAACGACACTGCTAATGTTAATTATTTTTATAGATGGTGGAACAATTCCTTAGCAACAGTGGGATTCAGTGGGACCTCTGGAGTTATTCATAACTGCGTATTGCAGAGCATTAATGCTCCCTCCTTAGTACCGTTTTCCCTTTTTTTTTTTTTTTTCCCCCCCCAAATAATTTCTCCCTCGTATATCTCAGCCTCTTGAATTGTTTTCATCTACCTGCAGTTTTTCACTGGGCCACCAACTGGGTTTCTTGCTACTGTGTAGGCTTTAGTGGAAGTAGGTATGCAGCTACCAGTAGAAGCTTCCTGATCTTAATTTTTTAGTATTTAATCCCAGTCCCTCTATCTTGAAAAATGGCTTTAGGATTTCCATTCACACCCGTGGGCTTGCTTGCAGCCACAGCTCTCTTTATTCATGGATGCTAACCAAGCAAGCAGGAAAGCTCTGGAGACTGCTCTGTGCTGTGTAATGGTGGGAATCTAAAAACTCACCAGACCATCTTTGGTAAGCTAATGCAGAGCAAGAAATGAAATACCAAATAAAGGTAGCAGAGTAGAAGACCAAATACTTGATGCTCAGAGGTTAGAGGTCTGTGTCTTATTAATGATTCTTTAAACTTGTTAGTTCAGGGGCTAAAAATATCTGTATAACTGTTTGCTTGAAGTTTGGGCCTTTGGTGATGACTCTAGTTCAACTTCCAGAAGACCCAAATTAGCTATCCATCAGAAATTGTCTTCTGCGTTGATCTTAATGGAAAAAGGTCAGTGGATGGCACTGCACGTCCTACTTGTGCAAACAACTCCCTCGCTTGTGCTGCCAATCCCACTGAACTCAGCGTGACTTAGTAGAGCGGGATTTGTAGGAGGAAGCCAAGGAAGTCTGAACTCTGCTCCTTCCTGGGGGGACAGTCCTTTCATTCCTTGCCAGGCCCCTGGTGCTTCTGCGATATGATCAGGCACTTCTTCATTCTGTCATGTATGTGTACCTACATTCAAAACGCATTAACTTGCAAAGGCCTGGGGATACAAGGACAAGTGTATGACTGAAACTGAACTATTGCATCCCCTGTCCCTTCACTACCATCCAAAAGTAACTTGGAATTTATTATTTAAGTTCTGGTGTCTTGAGCAGGGAGAGCATTACAGGTAAGGTTGTTCTGCATGAGCTGTTTCCAGGTTTCCAGTAGCACCTCCAAGGTGCATGGTGCTTGGTGTAGGAAAGAAAAGATGGCATTGTCCCTGACTGCTTGCAAGCCAAAAACTGTTTCTCGGGAAGGCCGGTGGAGGGGTAGCTCTACAACGTCACCATACCTTAGGTTTCCCTATCCCTTATGGCGTGGTGTTATGGGAGTATAGGACACATCAACGCTGTTGAAATTTGGTGGTGGCAGGAGGGATTACAAGTGGTGTGTCTGCTTGGGAGTCTTGAACATCGAGGTGGTGTGACCAAGTCTTGCGAACTTTCCCTTCTGAGTGTAGAAAAAGGCCCAGACACATTGGCAAGATGTGAAGGAGACCGGAGCCCTGGAAGTGGTGCAGAGGTCAGGAGAAAGCAAAGGACTCTGCTGACCAAGAAAATGACAGGGAACAGCAGATACGCAGAGCATTACCTTGAAAATGCACAGACTTGTCTAAATAGGTAGTTTCAGAGGTTTGATTATAGCTAGTACTGCGTAGAGTTATTACCACCAAAGGTGCGGGCTGGAGCAGCTTAACAGAGAGGGATGTGCAGGCCAGAGGGTGTCCAGGGAAAATGAAGGCATAGGAGAGTAAACAAGCAGTCTCGGTGAGGAGGCCTGGGCAGGGAGCACAGACCAAGGGGCAAGATACCGGCAGCGAGAGACACTGGCAGGGGAAACAAACTAAGGAATGTATATTTGCTATGATGGTGTGAATGCAAGTCAGTTAAAGGGGATGTGGCTGCTGAGAGCAGATCCTCCTGGACAGGAAAGAGGGACAGAGAAAGTACCATAAAGCTAGTTTGTGAGATGCTTCCTCATACAGGACCTGTAGGAGTTTACTCTCCCGAGGAGGCGAATCCCAGGTGCTGCAGATCGATGGGAAGTTCACGCCGGCATCAGGTGCCCTTAGTTAAGAGGTTAGACACACGAAACCCAAATGTTTGAAATGTTCTTCCTCTTCACTAGGCTTTTCAGCCCAACTGCATCGTCGTGTAGGCTAGGTCCAAACAATACCAAGAGTTTTGTTGCGTTGCGCAGCTGATGGAGCCTTGAGCTCTCCTGGCATTTGGCTGTCACTGGTGTTTGGTAGCAGGGTTGTAGGCAGAGGTGTGGACCTGTAGGTCAGTGGTCTGCACAGTGGAGCCGAGGAGCATTTCTGGTAGAAAGGAAAGATAAGTGCTGCAGATGCCTAGTGCTGCAACCTGTAGGTATCACCGCATGGATCCAGCCCCCATATTGGTTTTGTTTTGACTGTGCTGCTTTGTTATTTGTGTTCTAGATTATCATTAGTGCAGCTGAGTGTACAGATGCTGACATGTTGACAATCCTCTGCTTGCTGGGAGCTTTTTTTGGGTATTTTGTGGGAGCATAATCTGAAATTTAGCATTTTAAGCCCCTCTCGTGCAATATCACTTTGTCAGATGCTTAAGAATAAGACTGAAGAGCAGGAAGTGGAGCCAGCAGGACTTCCCCCCTCCCCCCCCCCTCCCCCTTGCAATAAGCTGGACCATGCTCTTGACATCCACCTACAGAACCTGTCATACTTCAGGAGATGCTGAAACACACAAGAGCGGTGGCTGAGTGGGATAACAGGGAAGGGAAAAAAAAAATACTTATCACTGTCATCTCTAAGTCAGGGATTGTGGTTCAGGACCAGTTATTCCTAGGGTGCCAAGATCTCTTTGGAAATTTTGAGCTCCAGCAGGCACAGATGTACAGGAGGATCTTGGAAGATGAAGGTGGGGTTTAGATTCTCTCATTTGAACCACGCAGAGCTGATTATGCCAGTGCTCTTTTGCTAACTAGTTTTGCTCTCACCTGGTGGCAAGTGACTTCACTATTTGGGCTTTCTGTATTTGTGTGCTTTCTCTTCTCCTTTCCCGTCAGCCACTTCAGGTTTCTGGTGGGAGGGGTCAGCCATGCTGGAGTTTGGTCGGGCTGGGCTCCAGGGCAGGTGCCACAGGCCGGGTGGACATCCCTGCAGCAGGAGGTACTGTCTGGCTGTGCCTTGTCAGTGGCCAGGCAGAGAGTGGGAGTCGTGCACAGACACATCTGAGAAGTCACACTCTGAACCGTTCTTCAGTTTTGATACTTAAAATAGTTGCTGCTATGAATACCAGGCAGCATGGTCCTGCCATGTGCTTGGTGGTCTCATCTTTAGTAACCGAGGTCAGTCAAGGGTGTCTGAATAGGTGTCCATTCATGCAGCTGCAGCTACAGTCCCTTTGGCTTTCTAGTTAATGTGCGTCATTAGCATTGTTTGACAGCAGACTGTTCTGTGTTAGCTAGTGCTGTTGCCAGACTCTGGACTCATGGCTGTGTCCAGCCTTGCTTCTGTCAGCAAGGAAGGCAGTGGGAGCCTAGCAAACCATTCACCTTGGCCAGACTTGCATCCACACCAACAGCAGTCTCTGAGTGTCTTCTGTAAAGCCAGTGCTCAAACAATTTTATTAATTCACGTAAAATTAGTACTTCATTCCACCACAGAAGCTCAGTGTGCTCCAGTGCTACTGCATGTCCTGTTACACGCCAAGAGAATTGTGATCATTAACTTTGTCTTCAGCTTTTTCAAACACAGCCTCCCTCCCTCCCTCCCAGAGGAAAAAAAAGTCACTCAGAACTTCTCTATCCCTTGTTTGTCCAAACGAATTCATCTTTGTTAAAGCCACCACGCACTGCAGCTCCTAACCTCAGTCATCCACATCTAAAGCAGCATTTTGTAGTAAGAAGGCAGATCATGAATCAGGATACCTGTACTACCTGTACTATTAAAAAGTCAGCTTCTGCCCGCTCTGTATTCTCTTTCAGAAACCCTTCCTGCTCAAGACTACAGTGTAGGAAAATCTGGAATGTCCCAGGGTAGGGCAAAATAGCTAAATAATTTACTGTTTATTCAGAATAAAATGGAAAAGAAATAAAGTGCATCTGCCTCAGGTCATACAAAGCAGCTTGGATACAGGGTTTAAACTCACAGAGAAAGAAGAAACTTAACTGTTCAGCGGTAGAGGGTGAGGAGAAGGAACAGGGAGAAAAGGTCAGGTGAAGCAAGAGAGCAGATCAAAAGGATCTGCAATGGGCCTTTATATCCATATGGGATTTAAAGCAAGCCAGGGCTGCAGGAGCAAGAGTTCTTTAGACTCCAGAGAAAACCTGTGAAGAGCCACCGTTAGCTTGTGCTCAGCATAAACTATGTCTCCCACCACATTCTTGGCGGCACACAGGACAAAGAATGGGAGTTCAGCAGATGCACCTATTCCTATAACCTGTAAATCAGTTTGCTTCACTTGTTACTTCTGTAAGCTGCCCTAGAGATATTTTTTTTTTCCAAGAAAATTATGTAAATCTTGTTTCTCTTGTGTTCAGATCCTATCACACATAGATTTAAGGAATTGTGATGCACTATTGGCCATTCCTTCGTCTCTTGATGGAAATCCTATTTAAGGCATACCTTAAAATGTAAGTAGCAAACTGCCACCAAAGGAAATGGCGGTTTTATGGTTCATTCTGCTCGTTTCAAGCTTTAGCGTTACTACTCCCAAAACTGAAGGGGAGAAATCACGTGGAAAATAGCCTTCCTGACTGAGACATGACGCAGAAATTCGTATCTCCAGCTGGAGGCAGCACTAGCTTGCGTTGCAGCTCTGTGTGCTATTGCCTGCCCAGCTGCATGTGAGTTCCAAGACCTGTGTCCTCTGCAGACTCTTCCACAAACATCTCTGCTGCTTTAAAAAATAGTGTGTCAAACGCAACCAGCAAGTACAGCAACCAGCTTTGCTGAGTGGACAATCGTCACATGCCATCAGGCATCTCCACCTTGCCTTAAAGCTTCCTGGACACACACTCCACCCCTGCTCCGCACCTATTGAGTCCCTCTGGGCTGCTGTCATGGGTTACGGCTTTGTGACCGAGGGGAGCGGCAGATCTTCAGGCTCGGAGACAACCCCCGAGGGTGTGGAAAAGCCTCCCTTCCCCTTGTCTCTCTGCTCTGAGAAGTCTGGAGTTTAATGCATCCTGATTCTGGTGATTATGCCTGGCCTACTTTCGTATCAGGTGCTTCCAAAGTGGCTGTGACAGCCTCTGTGGGCTTGCATTGCTGAGGTGGTGAAGCCATTCTCTGCCACTGTACCTGGGGGCTTGGCTGCAGGTGCTGGTGGTAGCGCTCGTCGTCCTGGAGCACGGCAGCTCTCCTGTGTGGGGGGTCTCGATGGTGACGGTCACGCTGCTACTATTGTGGTTCAGAGCGGATTCCGGTAACCAGATTCCATTTTGCCTTCCCACCTGCAATTCCGGGAAGGGGGCGGCAGCGGGGGAGCCCAGTTTCTCAAGGGCTACATGGGGCCAGGTTCAAAATACTGCTTTTAGGTGCCCGGGTTGGATAATACCGTGGCTAAAATGTAGATGCTGCGCCCCAAAGGCTGTGCTCCTCGCTATCCAGCCTAGGCACCTGGTCTCCCTGAAGTACAGTTCTGCAGGCTGAAGAGCTGTCCTGAGGTAGATGGTTGCAAACGTGGCTTCTGGGGATGCGGCAGGGTGCCTGAGGAGCAGCTCCCACTTCTCAGGGGTGTAAGTGCCTGACATAGAGCCATATACTAGATGCCTCCGCGCATGCAAGATGTATAGCACTTCTCCCACATTCCCGGGGGGAGCTAGAAAGCTGTTCTGCACCTCCCACTGCTGCCTGCTTCTAGGAGCTGTGACAGCAACCGTGAGATAGATAGCAAAAGAGCAGTGCAAGTGAAACGCTTGCCTTGGATGGCAGGAGCGGGCGCTGGGCAGGGCAAAGCCAGGGGAGGATGGTGGGCACTGATGCCCGTGTGCTTGGCCGGGTAGCTGCAGTCGTGGCCTTCACGCACGCGTGAACCTACGTACTGTTTTAATTAATTTCTTTTATACAGGTGGTGGTTGTTCAGAAAGGCTTCCAACCATGTCTAGAAGTGTACAGTAGGAAGCCAAGAAACCTGTTTATAAAAAAAGAAAACAGCGCTGTGTCGGGATGGCTGGCAGCTGTGCCTCCACCAGCCTCAGGCACCAGGCTGGCTTGGCTCCCTCTGCATCCTTCTCCCCGACCAAGGACCAGCATCGCCGTGCGATGAGGGAAGGCAGCGCCGGCTGCTGTAACCTGCACAGCCCTGCTCCTCCGGCTGTGCTGGCCTGTCCAGGACAGAGCAGCCGTCTGTCGGGGAGCACTGTATCCTTCAGAGCCTCAACCATGAAAACAGCTGCATTACTTAAGAGAGGTTCACTAGGGCTTTCAGGGCCCATGGCATAGCTACATCTCAGCTTAGCTGGTCCATCCTCACCCTCCTTGGCCTTTTGGATGCCATCAGTCACTCCATGCCCCCTCTCCCCTAGCCCACTTTCTCCTCCCTACAGATCTGCCATACTTTCCACTGCTGGTTGTCCTCCTGGCATCTGGGCTGTTCATTTGAGCCTTTAGCCTTTTGTCAATGCTATTGTGTCTGGGGAGGACTGCAAGGCACATTTTCTTGTGAATGACTCCTTTTTTTGTGATCTGTAAATGTAGAGCGAGCTCGCCTGTTGTGCTGGACTTCACAGTACCAAGAAATACTGGAGTTCTTGAGTTTCTTTCCAGCTTGTCCAAGATGGAAAACGCCTGGGATAATTTTTATATTTCATGGTTGACTATAAATAGCTGTCACAATAGCTGTCATTTATATTCCCTTTAGGAGACTCTTAAGAAAGGGAATTAAGGCATCAAACTGCAGCGGCGCGTGATGACTGTGACTGAAAGCTTTCGTGTGAACTTAAATGCCTTTGATTTCCATCTGTGCCATGGACTAGAGTCAGCCTTGCTGGTCAGGAAGCGTCGGATCTGTGCCTGTAGGCAAAGCCTGTGCAACCCGAAGGGGTGACCTGCAGGGGTGTGGGGTGCCAGGAAGATTACAGTGAGTGCTGTTCAATCCTTACACCCATGTTTTTAAAAGCAAAAGTGTGGTGTGGTTTAGGTTAAGCTGTTTGGTTTGGTTCTTCACCATTGTAGCAAACTTATATACCAATAGAGCTGTGAATAATGAAGTTTTTCTGTCCTTAAATTGGCTATCTAAGAGACTGAGGGGAGACCTTTACTCTCTGGACAGCTTGGATTTCTAGGAGAAGGGAGGAGAGGGGGACGTGGCACTTCTCTTTGCAGCTGCAGTGATTTTGCTCTATGTGTTTGCAGCCCTGAGGCTGCACCGCTCCCCCCCAATCCCTCCCCGCTCAGTTCTCCCCAGGCTGGAATGACTTGTCCTAGGTGAAAGACTTTTTTGTTTTCTTTTCTAACGGTTACAAATGATTTTATTCAGCAGAATGGAAGTGTCAGAGGAATAATACTGGCGCTTCTTTCCCAAACTGCCGTAGTGAGCACGACGTGAAAAATGTACAGGCACAGGCAGAGCTCATCTGTTGTTTTGACAGTCTTCGGGGTCATATAAGGTTCTGCATTGGCGTACGAGTTTCATGCGGTTGGAGGGGTTTTTGGCTTCTGCTGGAGGTGAGACTGAAACCTGATGAAGCGAGTCATCAACAACTCCGCAGACGCTGGCACCGCGGCAGGAAACAAAAGCAGCTTTTTCCCCTCAGCAGCGTGTTCCCCGGCTTCTCGGCAAAGCTGGTACGTGCTGCCCTGCATTACCCCCGCCCCCCTAAGTCTTTTGTCATCCTTTCCTCCCCGCAGGCGAGCGACCATTCCCCTGCACATGGCCTGACTGCCTTAAAAAGTTCTCCCGCTCCGACGAGCTCACCCGGCACTACCGAACCCACACCGGCGAGAAGCAGTTTCGGTGCCCCCTCTGCGAGAAGCGGTTCATGCGGAGCGACCACCTGACAAAGCACGCCCGCCGCCACACTGAGTTTCACCCCAGCATGATCAAGCGATCCAAAAAGTCCAGCTCCAGCGGCTCCTTGTGAAGGTGGGGCTGGCCCGGGGAGGGAATTGGGGGGCAGGTGAGGTGCGGGCTGCGGTGCTGGAGCTTGAGCATCCGTCGTGGCACGGGTCGCCCTCGCCATCCGAAAGCACATGTAGCCAACATTCAAAAAAAAAAAAAAAAAAAAAAAAATGTACTCCGTGCCCCACTCCCTGTCCTCCACTTCCCCAATCTTCACTGGGGACAGTGGTCTGGAGCAAGTGGACTGTGGGGCGAGAGGAGGGTGGGGATGATCAGCAGAGGAGGCGACCACCTCCTCTACTGTAAAGCATTGATGCTGGTGTACATACGTCTGGCTGAATGGTCCGGCCTGTGCCACCACAGTAGCGTGACTCCAAGGTCTTTGTGATTGCTGTGTCCTGAACATGTTTTGTTGAACAGTGTAATGCTGCTTGTATTTAGAGTTTGTCGAGTAAAACCACTTTCCAAGTCACATAAATAACTCTCAGATAAAAACTCCATAGCACATTGTAGAAGTGGGTTTACTTCTGTCTCAGAATGATCCTGCATTTAAGAGACTGTTAAGAGAAACATTACGTATGTTACTAATAGCATCTGATTGATATACTGAGATAAGGTGAATTTATACTCAAGAAGGCCCCTTCAAGTAAATGGGTCTTTTTAATTTTGTCTTTGTATTAACTATACTTTTGAATATAAGCTGCACTTTTCCAGTAAAAAAACATGTATAATTCAAGCAGATACTTAAAGCAAAAAAACCCCCTACAACAGCTCAGTCATTTTCTGACCGTATGTGTATTTAGCTCTGTTATTCACTTATCTGGAAAAATACAAGTCAGCCTAGATAATATGGTGGGGGTGTGGGAGCAGAAGCATATGTCTCTCAATTGATCCTATACTTTTCATTTGTCAATAAATACAGTACTGTACTATAGAAATGCCACTAACAGTGCTTTATTCTGCTGTGTTTTGTTTGAATGGATGCATGACAGCAGATACCATCTTTATAAACTGCTGCTTTTTTAAAGGTTTTTTCTCTTCCTACACTTGCCTTAAAGATTTATTCTCTTCATACCCTCGCCTAACTCCTGCCAAGTCCTGTGGGAGTTGTGTGTGCTTATGGAGAGAGTAGACCTTTCCTTAAGAGCACTCTGCTAATGGAAACAGCTGAAGTCATCGTAAGGAGCACTTCAGAAGGGCTCCTGGATCTCTTGATCACTGTTTCTGTAGACTAGGGGGGAAAACCATGAGCTAATTGGAAATACAGCACAGAAGGTGTGTCGTAATACTTCTTACGACATAAGCTTCCCTTGGTACCTTGCGTTGTACCTGTGTCATGTGTGGCACATCAAATAGTGGTAAAGGTAATATTACTTTTATTTTAAAGCTATGTTTTGCTCTTTAAGAGGAGCAAAAAGATCACTGAAGGAAACCTGGTGGTCATTAGCTGAGTTTTTAATCTTTTTTTTATGATAAAAGCATGAACTGTAAGAGGTTATTGGTGATTTTTTTTTTTTTTTCCTCCTCCCCAACTGCATATAGGGGGGGAGAATTCTGTTTACACATTATTTTTTCCAGAAACATTCTTCTCCTGTTTGCTTTTTACCCCTTCCTCCAGAAGAGGAAGGGGAGGTGCAGCCCTGCTATAGAAACTTAGGGCCAAATTCATCTTGTGAGTAATCACACTGAGACCCAAAGTGTTTCCACTGCAGATGAATTTAGGTTACCTTGTAAAATTCTGTACATAAAAAATCATGTTAGTACACCTGCAATTACAGTATCTTATTGTTTACCTGATAAAAAGCTTGCTTCCTAGAAACGAACATAAAAAAAAATTAATTCAGAGAGTAGAGTGTTTTCTTCTACAGTTGTATAAGGCTTTCAGCATTAGAAATCAGTTTGCATATAGTGTTTTTACCTGTGTAGTTCATGATAAATTCCGTCTATGTGAAGAGAACTGCTTTTAAGGCATTAGGGATATTGAGCAGTCTGTGGAGTAAAAAGGGATGTGTTTTCTTCAGTGAAGACATCAGGAAACCAAGCACACTTTCTACCTCCGTTTCAGCTTTTTGAAACATTTATTTTAGAAACCAAACTTTAATTTCTGGTGTCCAAATTGAGTCATAGGGACATACGTTCTTCCTAATAAAAATAGGTAGCCTCAGTATTTCTATTGATCTAGAAATACAAAAAAGTGTTCTGCTTACCAGTACTGTTAATGCTGCCTTGTTGAGTGGGGTCAGGGCCAGGTGTAGCCTGGGGAGATTCAAAGGTGCGTGCACATTCATCTGCATTCTTCTCTGTGAAGATCAAGCGAACTTTCGGATCCGTCCTGCGGTGTGGATTGTTGCCATTTTGTAGGACAAATGCAGCACTTGGCAAATTAAGGCCTGATCCTGTGAAACACAAGAGACCCTCACGTCCTGTCAACCACAATGGGAAGCCACAGCTGATAAGCAGCTCCTAAATCAGTACCTAGTTGTTTTGGTCACTTAGCTACCAGGATTAACCGACACATGGAAGTAAATGGCCAGATTTCATGGTTTCCACCTTGCATACTTGGGGTAGAATGCACAGCTAAAGAAACGTCGTTTTTCCTGCAAAGTCTGAAAGAATCAACAGGCGGGAGATACTTTGGTCCGTGGGACAGTGGGACCTACAGGCGCGTGTCGTCGTTGCGTGTGGCAAGATCCTGTGTCTGAAAAAAGCCTTCCTAAGCGGTAACCCATTTGCTCTAACACATGCTGTATTTCAGCATTGGACAGACGGGATTAATGAGATTCATTAACCACTAACCGAATACATTGGGGATGATCAGCTTTGGAGATTTCGTGTTACTGTTTTGTTCATTTGAGGTTTTTGGGGATATTCTTTCAGTAAAAGCAAACAATAGCTCTAACATATAAGCTGCAGGTTAGTTCTTTGCATCCTGAAGTTTTGAAGAGTGTTGCAAATGTTGGAAAAGGAAAATCAGGTTCTCTAATAACATATATATTTGTTGTACTATTTTGGAAATACTTAATAGTGCTGAAGTTAGGACAGCTCCTCTTCTTGGTTAAGAAAGCCCATTACTATAGAGAAATCATGGCTTTAAAGGTATAGCTGTACAACATACTTCTTTTTTGAACAGTTTTTCATGACCTGTATTACAGATCTGTTTTCAGTTTGCAGATGGACTTAGCCCAGCATACACCAGACTGGACACATACTTCAAAATGCTGTTTTACAGACTAGGGATCTGTAACACTGTAAAATACCAACTTCCAACAGTTTAATCAGTTTTATTTTTGTACAGTATTCGTATCCTTTATAAGTTATTTTGCTGTCCTGTTTTGTAAATCACATGAAATTGTAAAAAAAAGAAAAGGAAAAAAAAAAAGTAGGCATAGATGGTTTTGTACATATGTGTATATATATATTGTCCAAATAAAGAAAAAAAGAATTAAAAAAAACCCCAAATGTTGTTTTGAATGATTGGAATCAAGGAGTGGTCATGTAAGCTACTCTGGATGAGTTGGAAAAAAAATACTGCTGCATGTGATGAAATCCATGCGTTGTGTGGTGTATGAACCAGCTTCAAAGGTCCTGGTGTTGCCAGTCATTATTTTGCTTGGGTCTTGTTTCTCTACTTTTCCCAGGTGTTTTCACAGCTATTCCTTCTGCCGCTGCTGCAGGAACACAGAGACACGATTTGCAGTGGGGTCCCCATACCAGCGTGATCCAGCTCTTAGGAACAATCTCTCCCATTGTTCAGTGGCTTTTGACCTCAGACTAGTGGTCTCCTCCGCACCATGCAGCTGCTGCACGAAGCTAATGATGCTTCAGCCTCTGCAGCCATGCTGCTGCCTTGAGTGTTCCATGGGTTTGAGGGGGTTGCTGATGTAAGAAGGAGAAAAAAACCTATCCCCTAAGCCTCTGAAGGAAGGAGAGGCAAGGAGCCCTGTACCAAAAAGCTCACTGACATTTACGGTCAGGACTAGCTAAAAGCAACTACTTAAACTAACTTAACCTGGTACCTGGGAACAGTGCTAGAGTGTGCTTGCAAGATGAGACCCTGGACTCGTGGGAACATGTAGCCCTCCGGCAATGCAGGCAGGGACAGAGGGGTGGAAGAGTGCCAGCTGTGTCTGGAACAAAACTTGTAAGCAGCCTCCAGGTTTTGACTTGATGCTGAGTTGGAATTTTCTGTCCTCAGGTTGGATGGCCAAAGGACACATACAACAAACTCACCACAGGGTTGGGTTTTTTTAGCTTGTCGTCGTTTTTAGGAATAAAGGGCTGTGGCACTGGCCTCATTCCCCTGCAATCCTGTCATAAAGGACTTTTTCCATAAATTTGTCATTCTTCACCTTAAACCCTTTAATATTTGTATTGAGTGCTCTAATTGGAACAGCTACCAAAATCTTCCTAGTGTAAAGAAGGCCTTATCCTTGGGAGGATGTTTCTAGCCATTGATATCTAATACACTCTAAAGAATAGTCTTGCCAGGAGAGATGTAAATTTTGGCTGGACTAGGCATGACATGCAAAGACGGGGTGCACCTCAAGTGGATGCTGGCAAGAGTTAAACAGTGACATGAGGACGTGTGACCCTGATCATAGACCAACTTATTCAGACAGCACAATTTCTAAAAGGTGAATTTTAATTTCTTCTCTCTGCCGAGAAGAAAGGAAATGTGCTATATGGTGCCATAAAAATCCAGTTAAATGCCTGCAGAGTGGTTCAGAAGGCCACATGCAAGGGTGCCTTCGTGAATTTGTCTGCCAGGGTGACTTTCACCTCCATGGGAGTAATGTTGTTCTGCACTCGCTTATTCAGGGCTAAGGAGTCAGGGAGGTTTCCTTTCTGCGTCAGAGCTCCATAACAACTGCTACTTTCTCAATGGCTTTTGCTTTGGAAACAAAAATGTCTTCTAGGTTGAGCTCCTCACACCTCCCAGCCACATCTGACAAATTTCATCGACAATAACTTAATGCAAACTCACAGTTGTCAGAAGGTACTTACCCAAGTCCTCTTTAAGGGACTGCTTTAAAGCAGGGGAAACTTTCCCAACGGCAAGAATTTTGCAGCTACTGTGCTTTCAGTGCCATGCTCTCCTCAACTGAGAAAGCCCCTGTCCCCTAAAATACCTCCTCAAACGCTTCCGCAGGTACTATGGAAATATTCCCATTTCAAAAAGGGAAGGTCTTGACTGGCATCAGTTCTAATCCTTAATAAACACTTGTTTCTGTATTATTACACACTGTCTTTTTCCAGTTCACATATGTCTATATAGAGCTCCCATATGCATTTTGGGGAGAGAGAGCAGAGTCCATATTGCTGTTAGCTTCCATTTTTGACATTGCTACAACTGTTACTGTTTTTTACTGGCTTGTGGCCCCAAACTCACAACTGATAAACATCCTATTGCTTTTCATATCAAAAGCTGTCAGTTTCTGTTTCGGTATTGTCTGTTGCCTCTTAGGCCATGTAATGCCGATCAAAGCAACACCTGGATGTTTGCACAGCTGAACACAAGGTACAATGGGACTGGAGCATGCAAACCACGGGACTACGAGAAATACTTAGTACAGCTTACCATCCCAAGATGTGAAAAAACCCTGTGGGAATTCAGAAGGCACAGAGAAAGAAACCAAAGAGCACAGGCAATATCAGAGCCCTCCTGACATTGTGCTAAAAAGGTGCACAGAAAAGTCTTGGCCTTCCCAAATAGCATTTTTTCCCTGTTCTGGCTAATGGTCAGAGGCCAGAAAGACAGCAGCAGAAGTTTCAGGAGATGCAGGTGTAAGTTACATCAGCGCTCCCTAGAGAGACCACATATAGTGGTTTGGGCTCTTCTGCTGTTGACCACTGCTACAGTGGTCTTGAATAGTGGTTCCAAGCAGAAAACACTTTGGAGAGCCTATGAAAGCCATGGATAACTGTTCTGTCAAAACTGCAAGGCCACGGAAAACCACAATTATGTTTTTAGTCTATACAATGCTGGTGGCAAATCACTGCCTCTGTTTCACTGGATTACAGAAAGACAATCCAGGTCTTACCTAGAAGCTAAGCTACATTCAGCTCTTGTGTCCAACAAACCATTTTTCTCAGGGGTATCAGTTTGTAACTGAAACATTTCAAGGGGGACAGCCTTACTGTAAACTCCTTCATACTGAAATATATGAGATTCTCCCAATATAACTTATTCCAATAATTTTTCATGAGCATACTGATTTCTGACATACTGATGCTTGAGAAACTGCATACACACTGTAGGCTGTACCACTTTAATTATACTGGCGTCAAAACAGTACATTTTACACAGCAAAGTGTATTTTAAATAGTATGAAAGTTCTGACCACAAGAGTCCTTCATGACCAGCACAGTTGGGCTCAGAAGCAGACACAAAGGGGATTCAGATTCCTCGGCCGCTGAGGCCCATAGAAAACTGTAACATGAGTGGCTTTTCACCTGAACAGGCCTTTCAAGCATCGTTAGAGCAGCACAGTGGGGCTGATACTGTTGGTGGTGTCTGAGAGTAAGTCTCTTCATGCTCCCGGTGCTCATCATCTGCTTTGGATTTATGCTATGGTTGTAATTATTCAGGAAAACCAACAACAAACCTAACCAAACAAAGACAACAACAAACCCCCCATATATAGTAACTATTAAATTATCCCCTGCAAACACCACCTTTCATCCAGGCTGTCCCAATATGCAAAGGACAGCTGGATCAATGAGCCTCCCGGGAAAAGTGTGGCTCTTGGCAAGCCTAGTCTGTGAGTACAGCAGCAGAGAAACCTTCTTGCAATTTTCTGATGTTCAGGCTGGGACAGAGGGAGGATTTTCCTTGGAGCAGAGGTGGATATAATTATCCTTCCCATCTCCTTCCTCTCCAAATTATGATGTACTGAATGCTGGGTTTATTCTGAATTAGCAAGGCACTAGGAAAAAAATGCTTCTGTAACAAAAAGTTCTAGGAAAATTTATTTTGGACGTTGCGTTTCAGTGAGTCAGAACTGAAGTGAGTAATTTTGGCTCCAAGTTATTTACAGTGAAGCTAGAGTGCCAAGGTTCCCCCTTCTTCCCGTGATGTAGCTCTCCTGCCAGATGCCTCCCATCAGACATTGTGCCAATCAAATCAGAAGAAACTACAGTTCACCTTTCAAGAAGCAGGCCAACTAAAGACAGGGGAGAGGACAGGGAAATGATGCATGCAACATCAAAACAACTTCCACAAAAATCACAATACATTTTGATGTATAGTTACTAGGATATTGCTGAGCCAACACAGGCCTTCACCTCAGCATGGTGCTCCTTTCCCAGCACAGCTGGTGGTGAGGGTTGTGGCATGCAGGGACAAGAGAAGGAATTATGCACTGCTGGGACCATCCCTTAGCTGCTCACCGTGGACAGCCACAGGGACCCCCGCTCAGCTTAGCGGACAGTGAGCATCTTTAATTACACATGTCCCTCTCACATTTCCTTCCGTCCCTCAGGTAAACCCCACTGTAAGACCCCTAAGCATGGGCAGCACAGACAGAATCAGACACCATGTTAACATTATGCAAGCGTTTGTATAATAGAATGACAAATTTCACATCTTAGGTATCTGTTTGCTCTAACACTTTGCTTTCAAAAAGACAGCGTGAAATGGCATGGAAATTGGGCAAGGAACATGAAAATTAAGGCCTACTAGTAAGAGATGTTCAGAAAATTAAGAGGCCTTGCTAAGGGAACAAACAGGTAACTGCAGGCTTATGGAAGAAACCCAAGCCAGTTTTCACAATCCACAGGGAACATTGTTTGAAGATGGTCCAGAAATTTCTAGAAAGGAAGTATCAGCCAGAGAGCTTAGTAACAAAAGAGAGGGCATCTTGGCACAAACCATACATGAGAGCCTCCAGCAGTGTTAACTCTAACTAAAATTTGCTGTCAGGCCTGGAGCAGGTGCCTATCCAGGCCTCTAAAGGGCACCCACCATACTTTTCAGTAAGCATCCTGTGGCCCAGACCAGATCTGTGCGTTTCATCATCTCTTGCTAACTCCAAAGCCTGGAGAATAGATCATAGAATGGTTTGGGTTGGAAGGGACTAGATGATCTTGAAGGTCCCAACACCTCTGCCATAGGCAGGGATACCTTCCACCAGACTAGGTTGCTAAAAGCCCCGTCCAACCCAGTCTTGAACACTTCCAGGGACGGGGCCTCCACAACTTCCCTGGGAAACCTGTTCCAGTGTGTCACCCATGTTCCAGATGTGCCAGTCAACAACCTTAACAGGCCTAATTTATTTTTCTCCCTCAAAAAGCCCAAGTTTCTTATAAGCATGTTAAAAGTACTGTAGTTGTGCAAGGGTCCTTCCTCATTCTAGCTTGCTGCTTCATCCGACTAAGCAATCTCTCCTAGTTAACAATAATGCACATGCATGAGTACCATTTTCAGAAATAAAATACAGTAAAGGGTGATTTATAAGAGCTTTTCAGTATTTGGTTCCTCAAGATTTTTTTATTTCTCACAGTAAGTCACAATTTCCATGCTGCTTCTCTCTCTTTGTCTCAATACATGAGCAGACACAGATGTCTGTCAGAACTGCAGATGGTGGTGGAAGATTTTTGGCAGTCTTCAGCTGGTCTAAACAACAGGGAAAAGTACCTATTTTCAGAGAAAGCTCAATTTGTACTTCAGCTGTCAGGACTATTTGGGGTCTTTCCACTTCTACATTTTGAGAGGTCCTGCCTAGTCAGCAGGAAAAGTTGGATACTACATGTATATTTAACCTAAACTCCCACTCATCCCCTCCTCCTCCAAGTTATACTGAAATTAATTCCACAGGTTTTTATAACAAGAGTCTCTGAGGAGCTGAATAGCAGTACCAAAGCATGAGGCAGCATGGAAGGGTCCTATACGCAGGTAAGGAATGCTAAATAACACTGTAGCTACACTATGCGACTCAGTGTGGCTTTTCATGGTTGAATACACTATCCAGTTCAAAAGACTTCCTTTTTAAGCCAGAAGGTCTCTGTATGTGGGTGGGATGCACTGGGCACATGAATTAGCAGGTTACCAGCATGTGTATGGGAGGCACACAGTCATGTTGCACAGCCCATCTGCAAATAGCAATGGCTGCTTTTATACACAAAGTTGGTTTTATGGTTCTTTTTTAAAGGCTTCAGCTAGCAGACGTGTTGGATAGTGAAGCTCTATTGGTCAGTAACATGACAGTGATATGGTTTTGCAGTTCCTTACGCTGTCTAAGGTAAGTTAATACGGATGACAGTGTCATATTAAGATTGTAGCCAGACACATCGAAATCAGGACCTCTGGTCTATAGTTGACAGACCTCCAAGAAAAAAAAAACCACCCACAAGCCCATCATCCTCTTCATTTGTGCAGTGTGGCAGGCATGTACCCAGAAGACATCGTTTTTGAGACAGGATCTGAAGTGCCATCCTGTTGAAATAAGTCAGACTTAATATTTCATACCTCAGTCTGAAACATGAGAAAGAAACGCAACTCTACGAAGAAACCCCACCAAGTTCTAGATGGCAGCATTAAGGATAGATAGTGCTGTCTAGCCATAGAATTGAGTCCTAACACTTGTTCAGTGTAAGAAGTTTCACTTACTTAGACACTGAAAACAAATTGCACTTTTCATATAGTGATCCTCAGAGACTAAACAGAATGTGGTTTTCCATTCAATTAAAAAAACCAAAACACCAACCTTAAAAGTTCAGGGTTACAAGAAGCCAAGTATTTTGAAGAACAGAAAAGATAGAAAATAGAAAAAATAGAAAAGAACATGTTTAAAGCCCACGTCTTGCAATACAGTGGACAGACAGGCATGTAGCCTCAGTTAGGTGGAGGACTCTCTGCTGGCCCACTCAGTCCCTGGACTACAGCCTGAGTTTCCACACTCTTTTAGTTCTTCTGTCAAATATTTGTGTATGGACACTAATCCTCATGGAACTTATTCCAGGAACTCATTTCACAGCCAGATAGAGCTCCATTGATCAACAGTGGCCTGTGATGCAAGAATATGTAGTTCTCTATTCCCTTAAAGGCTCCCCTATTCAAAACAAGAACTAAAGTACTTAACATTTAATACCTGAAACCTTTCAGATCCTAGCTTACATGTGAAATGGGTTAATTTATTTCTAACATTCTACTGTAAAAAGCCTGACATATCAACTCCATTAGCAAAGTTCATTGACAAAATGCTGTTAGTAAAAACTCCCACTCAAAATCAAGTGGACACCAAATTTTGTATAAAATTCTATTGAAGGCTATTCCCCCCGTGAAGACAAAGATACTGCATATTTCCAGATGGTGTCCTGGGACTCAAGTATTTTTATGTACATTTTACATAGGAATTGTAGTTTCCATTTCTTTACAAATCATACTCTTCACAATTCAGTATTAAGCTAAATTTTTTTTTATAGTTGACTAAATAACTGGGACTTTATTTTAGGTATTCGGCATTCTGGTGATAACATCTACTTTCAAATGCTTAACAGCTATGGCCAAAACCCCACTAATGAATTTTGTGGCTATCTGTTGAAAAGCCATTGTGTATACAATCACTCCAATGCAGCTGAAGCCTTGTAAAAAGCCTCCTAGTTTTAACTTATATGTGAAATCACCAGGACTATTTTCTCCATCTATCACCCAAAACACATCAGATTTTACTTAAAAAAAACAACAAAAAGCTACATATTCCTTAGTTTTACTTCTGCAAGCTAACTAGCTCATTGTTTCAGAAACACCCGGCTCTTTGTCAGCCTCCTTGCTGAGAGAGACTTGCTAGAAAAATAAAGACCTTATCCTTCCAGGAATACAAAATAGAACATTACCTCAAAAATAATAAATAACAATAATAAAGTATATTACTCCAACAATAGTATATTCTTTATATTAACTTCAGGTATATTTTCACGAAACAAAAACCAATGCACAGCTACTTACAAACCATTCTCTTCCTACGCATCATCTTCGTCATTCAAAAAGTTTCCATTTCAATAGGAGAAGTCTGGAGAACATCCTTAACAGTGTTAGGGGGAACACTATTTACCAAAAGCAGATTCCAATTTTTGGAAAAAAAACCCCAAAAAACAGAACCCAGACATAGAATTAGTCCAGTATAACCCAGAAACATTAACTATACTTCTGATGCTACATGACTGATAAAATAGCAAAATACAAGAAACTTTCCTTTTTATTTAAAACTACTATTGAGAAAAAGTAGGCTATTCAGAGAAAGAGGCCACTATGAAAGATTTGGAGAAAAAAATAAAATCATGCACTTCAAGTCTATTACACTTTTACACAAGTTTTAAGAATCAAAGTTCTTAAACATTAATTCTTTGCAGGGTCTCATCCTTCACAATTTCAGAAGTCTTGAAAGCCAGATGTTCCAAAAAGTTCTACAAAAACATTATATATTATATATCTCTCTTTACATATATCTGTCTCTATATATCACTGTTCATCCATCCTTCCAAGTCGCCGCCGCCGCCTACAGAAAGACTTTAAGTTCCATTTGTTTGCCTCCAACATAAAAGGTCCATTGTAGACAAACAACACCGTCATCTTGTCATTGTAAGTGAGATTCTGCAGGAGCTGATGAAAAAACACAAAAACCAAAGTCAAAATAGCTAGAAGAGATGTTCCCCATTATCTGAAAAAAAGTGAAGGAGATCTACATAAAGCCTTAGATCTCACAAGGTCAACATAGCAGTATTATAGCCTTTCTGACAGATGATGTATATTTGTTCCTAGAAACCCCCCAAAGAGACTTCACTCATTCTCCAGGCAATTTCCATGCCTCCCTATTCTTACTACAACAAAATCTTATTTAATCTGTATCTTGCTGCAATGTGGTCATTACTTTTTTGCCTTATCCACAATGGGCAAAGAATATTGGCTGATTTTCCTTTTTTGCCAGGGCAGGGGAAGAGGTAGTTACTTCGTCACAATTATTATGCCTCTCTTCAGCCTCGTGCTCAAAACTTTCAAAACTTCTTAAAAGTTGCACTGTTGTCTCTGGAGTAACTTCAGCCACTGTACTACTTTTCTGAAGTTTAACAGCCAAAGCTGGATGCTTACCATAGCCCAAATCTTGCCAGGCACAAGCCCAGCAGACTGACAGATGTCATGCAAGCTGTAGGGTTATCTGCAGGGCTCAGGATGACTTTCAGCAATTTACTTGTGACTGATGCTCAACCTGTCATCCACAGGCTCAACCTCTCTCCCCAGTCATTTAGGCATTTATGCCTTAGTCCAGATGCTGTTGTTGATTTTTCCCACTTAAATACCAAGTCCTATGCTTGTCCTGTGCTGAAACGCACCCTGTTTTCAAATTAAGTTACCTCATCTACAGCAAAGAAGTATTCACTCTCAACATGGTGATTATTTGCATGTTTAATAAATGTAATCTATTTCAGCACAGATTGATATTAAAAATACTGATTTTCAAACCCAAGACTAACTCCTAAGGAACACATTCAGTTCACCTACTTATTCTGACAGTGAATCACAACTATTCAGAATACAGTTTTCCTAATCAACTCTACTGCAATACTCTGCTGCAATCTATACTCCTTCACCTCTGCAGCTTGCTTAAAAATACAGCTGGAGAAAGTGTCAACATACTAAAAAAACCCATTATAACAGTTTTTCCTGTACCTACTGGATATACACACAGAACTTATCTTAGTATGACAATTTGTCATACTTACTAGAAAGCAAGTATGTAATCACATACTAGAAAGTGATGACATACAGCATTAGGCTCAGGAGTTGCAGTTAAGCCACCGAACAGCAGAGTCTGGCTTTCTCCTCAGCCTGTTCTTTACGGCCTCTTAATTATCCTCTGATGTAGTGCACTCAAACTATCTCATCAGCCAAAACCTTTACATGAAGTGCTATCTCATGTTCTTTGTGGTAGGGCATTATAACTTCACCATGTTAACTGTGGTGATCACCTACTTGCAGTTGATTGAAAGGCACAGGGAGAGAAAAGAAGAAATAAATACATTCAGCCACCTCCTCATAGCACCATCTCTTGCTGCTGAATAGTAGTGCAAGACATTCCTTGATCTGCCTCTTACCATAATGTTAAATGGACTTTTTTTTTTTTTAAGCTTCTGAAATTTCTTACTTCTGCCTTCCCATTTTCACTCTGATCTTTCCGATTAGCTCTGCACACTCAATTTTTCCCCTTCTCTAATTCTTAGTAATTTGACAATGAGTAGAACTTTTAAAATAGACTCCAAACACTAGACAGTAATTTTCTACAGTCCTTTATATGCGGGAAGCACTATAGTTAGTAGAGCTATTTCTATTCTTTCAACATCCAAACCACTCTCTTATTTCTCAAAGTAGGAGAGAGCACAGAAAAGCAGATCCAATACGAAGAGAAATCACAAGAAGACAAAAGAGGATAGAAAACACACAGAACAAGAAAGGAGTAATGTGGACAGGAAACAACCAAACTGCGTGGAGGTAAGTACACCGCAAGATCAGAAGGAACAAGCAGCATCACCTTACTCCTACTTTCAGTCAGGTATAGGCTGTAGGTGGCTTTTCTCATGTCCTTCAACTGCTATTTACAGAAAAGAACACATACCAGCCAGATTTTCTAAAATACAGTGAACTACAGGATGCAGAAGAACTGATATCTTAATAAAATGCATACAGCCCATTACTGAATGCTTGCCTCCTTGGTATACAAGTATCTTTTACTGGTTCAATCTTTCTTGGATCAAGCTGAACATAACATTAGCCTCTGTTAAAGGTGCGTGTGAACAGACATCCTATTTGCTAGTCCTTTCAAACCACAGCATCACATCACTGCATCATCTAGTAAGTCAATTATCTTTTCTCCTTTTTTAATTTTTACTTTAACAGAAGAGCACAATTAAGGCCTGGTAATTCTTGACTGAAAACTCCTTTTCAAGCTGTTCTCCATGGAGCATAGTACTGAGCTTATAAGTCTCAAATTATTACCTTAAATAGTTTTCCTCCGTGAATGTGGGACTCCCCTAGTTCTTCTGATGTCAGCACCACTAGCCTGTTCCAATATCACTATCTGACTTGCTTGGAAATTGGTCTCTGCTACAATCCCAATTCTGTGTGAACTAGAGGCATTACTTTCAACAGCCTTGTTACATGGTACCCCTATCCACTGGTGGTTAGCTTGTGATACTTCCACAGAGGCCGCAATTTCAGAATGTGTTTATGATGAGATGAGCCTTGGTATAAGTTGTCTGAATTCCTGCCAGGACTGTCCTTAGAATGGACAAATTTTCTCACAGTTACCCTTAAGTTCTTAGGCAAAACAGAGAGAAGTTATGTAGTGTTTATAGGGGTATTATCAAACAAAACTCAACTCTCCTACACATTAAACTTTCAATTTCATTTTCTGCCACACACCTTTGGTGTAATAAAGAAGTACTGAGATGTGCTTTCTTTACAAGCAGTTTTCACAACCATTTCAAAAACTCTTCTCTCATTCATTGGATCCATTCCCTAAAAAGAAAAAAAAAAAAGTCTGTTCTCTCCACTATGTCATAAGCATTTGTATAGTAAGAGGTTATATACTGCACTATTGATCCTCACCTGATTTATTTCATCTACAACCCTGAAAGGACATCTGTTGAGTTCCTGTAGAGCCATCAGGTACAACATAGTGGAAACACTTTTCTCACCTCCACTCTGATGATACGGAGTCAATTCATGAAGTTCAGTGCTACTGTGGAATTTGACTCTAATGCGAATCCCATACTTGTCGTATTCCTCCTGTAAAAGCCAGTACCTGTTAAACTCATTTCTCTGTACTACAACTTCTTTGATAATGACATGCAGATTAAAGGAAATTTATGTCAAATGTTCTACAGGGGTCTATAAACTACTCAGGTTCAACTTAATATCAATATTTTAATTCTGTTTCATATATTTTCCTTAACTCTGATCTACTCTCGTTAGATAGAGAATTTTGAATACCACTTCCTCCCCGTGACAATGATTTGTCAATTTCTGAATAGCTGGTAAGAAAGACTTCATACATATTAAGAACATCAGTAAGAAAAAAATTCTTGGCTAGAAAAAGGAGAAAGCAATGCCCTCATAAATTGTATTAATTGGAAAAAATGCATTAGGGTACATGATGTTATTAACTTGAACAGTGGGGTGATGGGGATGTGTGTGTGTATGCCAAGATCCCATCTGAACCTCTTCAAGTGCGAGCAGTCTAATTAAATCATTCACTTTTCCTTCACTAGCAGATTGAGATACAAAGCCCCTATAAAATCCACTACGACAGCAATTTCCCTTTCATACTCAGTCAGGAAAACCAGACACAAGGATTCCAATCCTGGCTTTTTCTTTAACCGTAAACTGACACTTGTCAGCAGCCTGAATCAATGACGCATAGGTGTGGGGATAACAGATGTGGTTCAAAAGCAGGCCCATGCAAGGAAATACATTTGTGACTCAAGGAAAAAAGAAATCCTTGGAGTACTTGCCAATATTTCTGAAGTTCAGGTAAGCTCAGTGCAAGAATGGGAACGCAATCCCCAGTGCAGAAAGCCCATACTGATTACATACCATTTGGCCTACATATAACACAACTTTTATATGCACTTATCAAGTTAATGAGAGAGACAGAGAAGATTCAAAAGTTTCACGAATACGAGTTCCAAGAGGTCTATCCATATTCACTGTGGAAGCGTAAATCCTGCACTTGGAGGTCATCGACTCACATTCTTCTGATAACACAATTGTAATGCTGAGGGTAGAAGAAAGGAGTGCAGGTGATTCCTAATGGTTACTCACAGAATACTCTAGATTTAGAATGGAGAGTTGTGGCAAAGAGACAATGAGGAGCCTATCCCATAGAAACTAGCACACGCCAGTTTGGTTCAGATTGCCACATACCACAGTCACTAAAAGATGTACGAACCTGGGTGACCTGGCAGAGCAGAATCCCATTGTAGGGCTGGCTTTTATGAAGCACAACAAAGTCTAAAAGCCACCATGAAGTAATTAAGTCATACCATCTTAAAGTCTTAAGACTGCTTTAAGTAACTTAAAGTCTGTAGCAACGATTTTCAGCTTCTTTGCTACCTTCAGGTCTTGCTTTGGGATGAGTAATGTACATACGAGACACCATCTAACATTGGAGAGGATGTATCAAATCCTCTCAGATCAGCTATTCTGCTAAATGTGGAGAACAAGCCATCTTTTGGTGTTCTGTTGTTTTACTACACCTGCAGGCAGACAAACATCCTCAGGACTGGAAGTGTAAGGTATTTACTGGTATTTACTTTCACATACTACACACCTCTGGTGCTTCTGGTGTGCCAGTACTATAGAAACATGGAACTGTGAATCCTTGAGGCTGAAGCAAATGCACACACACTTTAGGAGAGAATGAAGGTGACCTGACATAATTATAAACTCATGTTTGCTAAGTGTCAACTTTTTCCAATTCTGAAGACAGGTCACCTTTCTCACCCTCAATGATTTCCCTGCTGGCAATGGGCTGGCACTTCCAAAGACAAACTGAAGACCTGCCTTGAGAAGGAGTGCTATATGGCCATGACAGACACACTGGAACAAAGCAATACTTAATGCAACTATTTGCAAGCTGGTTTTGGTTACTATTTCATTCTCCCCTGCTATGGAAGAAATTTCTTCTTTGGCATTTAATGCAGCTTATCAGATGAATAATTAGCTTCTCAGATTTGCAGATTGTAGTTTGATACCCATACCTGATAATTAGGAGCCTAAGAAGGAAAATCATGGGGCATGCTTTCAAACCAAATGAATGTTGCTGTGCTGACCTTTCTGGAGGTGGTATTTTGCTAAGGGGAGCTAATAAGACATTCTCCTAACCAGTGAAGATAACAGTACCATAGCTTAGATGAACTTTCTCCATTTTAGTAGGACTTGGTACTTGATTGTCAGGATCAATCTCAACAGCCCCAACGTCTAGCTTGCTTATGACCAGGAACACTTAGCATAGTGGAGTGAAAAAATACCCTTAAGTTCACAATTTAATTCCTGTTTCTTCTCTAACAGATAGTTGCAAAGCTGTTGCTATACTCTTTGGAAAGGGATGTGACTGTGGGACATCAAGAACACAATGACTTACTGCAACGAGAAATAAAAAACAGGACCTAAGGGCTCCTGGCCCACCGTACTTTCAGATGCATTGGCACAGACTGAAACTAAGCTCAGAGAAGTTTACAAGATACAGGCTGGCAACACCTCCAGTGAGAAAGATCTACCCTCCAGCACAGCCACAATGGCACCAGAAAGTCAGGTGTTTTTTTGGTGGGTTTTTTTTTTTTTGGCTGGTTTTTTGTTTGTTTTTTTTTGTTGTTGTTGTTGCTGCCAAACTACTGGGAATGCCAGTTCGTATAACTGACATATTGCAGGACCCGTCAAGAACAATGCTCAAAACTCCCTGTGGGGAATTGAGAAAGGTGAGGGTTATCACTGCTAGCAGTCTGAATTCTAGTTATCAAGTGCTACTAAGGAAAGTCAGAACATTCACTGCATTTTTTGCTAGGATGTCAGGGAAGAACCTAGTGAAGTATTTCACACAGTAGGTACTATCACTAAGGTCGCCATCAGATCTCAGGGGTTCCTGCAGGGCAGGCTAACAGAGGCTTGAACTTCAGCGTCACAGGAATATTTCTAACAAAGATAATTCTGCCTCAAGGGTGTCTCTTTTGATATGTACAGGTCAGAGCAAAAGAGTCTGCTGCAGAGGAGGGTAAGTAATCCAAGATCTAGAACAGATTATCCACCTTGCTGTATTGTAGGTGTTGATCCCTTGAAGAAGAGGTTTTAGTCATTGGCACAGTAACACTAGCTAACCTCTTAAACTCTTTGTGACATCTTTGCAAGAGAAAAGCAAGACCTTCCAACGAAGGTGTTCAGAAAAACAGTCCAGACTCCCTTTCCTTTTAAACCACTTTACTGTTTTTCTGGGTTCTCTCTCCCAACTTACTTTTAAGTATGTGTAGTATAGATCTGACTCTTAGGTAACTATCAAAGGAACTGAAAAGTCCATGTTTTAATGCCCTACTGTATCATAATACTAGTTTCTGTGTAAACATTTTTATGCAGTTCATGTGAAGAGCCTTGTCAGTCATTATTCTGCCCTCAATAACTACCACTTCAAATATTTCAAGAAAAGCTGCTTGAGTAATTTACAACAGCAAAAAAATGTTTAAGTGTCAACTTTCACTACTGTGGAGCCTACACATTACATATGAGAGTCTTAAAATTATCATTACAGAGATCAATTTAAAACAAAATACCCAACTCCTCTTCAGGCCACTGCACTGAGTATTTCTCCACAAGGTACTACTGGTGCTTCAAACTCTTTATCAGAGGTAAACCCTGCCTATAAACGTTACTGAGGGCATAACAGACTGGGCCAAATGATGGCTACTTCAAAACCAGACAAAATGCCAGCAGACTTGAGTCGAAACTGCAGGTAGAACCAAATTAATACAAGACTTAGTAATAGTAGACTTAGTCACTAAACGATAACAGTAAGCACAAATTAGCTAAAAATGCATAATTAAATCACTAACTTAATAAACCTGAATTACAGCTGAAGTAAATACAATGCTTCTAACCAAGCCCTGTAAGTTGCAAAAAGCTTCCAAAAGTCAGTGAGTCCTACGCATCTGGACAAAGACCCATTTTCCTTTCATCAGACTGGTAAGTCCATTCTAGCACCAAAAAAGCATTCATCAGTAGAAGTTCCTATTTTTTTTAAAAGAACATCTTTTTTACCATCCCAATGACAACTTGTTCTTTTTCTCTAGCAATACACAAGCAAAAGATGATGCGTGAAAATATGAATGTTACTCTTCCATATGAAAAATAAATCATACCTCATTTTCCACATGAAGGTCAACTTCACCAACGCACTGCATAGAACTAAAGAAGTTACTGAACTTCTCATTAATTTGCTCAATGAGCTTTTTCAAGGGGTTTAGCCACCTTTCTTTGACCTAGAAATAGACATATCCATGTAAAGCCATTTTTAATAACTGAATTTTCCTTTAGATAGCATTTAAATGCAAAAACATCTGAGACAACTTGGAATGTTAACCTTTATTTCTGTACATACGTTCTATTCTAATGAAGATGTAATGATACAGAAGTGATAATTTCAGCTATTACCTGTGAAATGTTTTGCTTATAGTTATCCAATTCATTCTTCTTTTCCTCTAGATATTCTGTTAACTGCTGTATTTCTTGTGTCTGCTTATTGTATTCTTCAACAACCTGCCAGAATAGAAAAACAAGCAGTCAACAAAATGTTTGCCAATTCTAACCTGGGCTCTAAAAATATCACACTGCATCGATTCTGTTCAAACACAATTCTATAAATTATTGCATTGCACACTGAATAGGATACATTTCTAACTTTAAAGAAAAAGATACTGTAAAGCACTGCTTATTTCAGGTTACTGCAACTTTTATGTTTTGTTTAAAAGGCACAGAACACACTGTTCTTTTGGAAGAACCTACTTAAAATTCTAATAGATGCAGAATCTGGCATTTACAGCACATTGTTCCTGCTGTCTAGCTTATTATACCAAGAGATCTAGCACAGAGTGGGAAGCAAGTACAATACGGGTGGAGGGGGAGGAAGAGAGGGAGGAGGGAAAGCAGTGAACATACTGAAGCATTCAGCCCTGTGAAACAGGAGGCCCTGGTTTTCTCTTCATTCAGAAAAGCATCAATTTCCTCCAACGTGGTCGGAAGAGCCTGAAAAGCCTACAAGAGAGAGGATGCATGTGTTACACAGCAATGCTAATGAAGGACTCAAGTTTGCTAAAAAGAAATTGAATAAGCCATAAAATATTCTATTACTTTTAATCAGGATGTCACATATTCAATATTTAACAGAACAAGATTCCCTCACAAACTATTCTGGAGTGAGAAAGAAGGCTAGAAGTGGTACTACATAACAAAGATACACAATTAATTCCTCCATAGTTGCCTACCTTGTGCAGGTATAGATTCTCACAGACTTGGTATAAGCCAGGGGCTACACTAGTTAAGACATGCAAATACTTCCAGAGGCTTGGAAGACCGCCAGGTAAGTAGGTGGGCCCAGATTTCATTTCTTTTGTGTTGCTCCATTAGAGCAAGAAGCTAGAAAAATATGGCCTCTAATTATTTCTATGGACGTAAGACTATGGATTTTAACTGAAATTTCGGATCAAATTTTCTCTCCCCTGTGCACAGAACAAAGTGATTCTCAGAGGATATCCCAGCACTATTTAAAGGTGCTTTAAAAGGGTGACAATATATGAGTTAACACTAACAGAAGTACACATGATCTTTTACTGGTAGCCTTCTAATATAAAATACATAATACTCTGCTGGAGAAGTTAGAATGCTGTACATCAGCCAAAATTTAAGAGACACGTGGAGATTTGTTTTTGTACATACAGTTTGAAATTCTTTTGGAAGATGTTGATCCGGACTCAGTTTGCAGACCTGTCGAGCTTTTTTCAGCAATTCCTTGCAGTTCTCTGTAAGAACTCGCTTCCTATCATCCAGTTCACGAAAGCGTTGCTGTTAAAGAAGATATTAAAAAATACATTTTTTAAACTTTATTATAAAATTGCAGAGGTGTCATCAGCACACTGGCAACAAACAAGATCCGAATCACGGAATGTAGGTGAAATCACACTGCTTAAAGATCAAAAATCTTTGTTTCAACACACAGAAACATTCTGCCTCTCTGCTCGAAGTCAACAGATGCCAAGGTAAACTTATCAAAGGCATGTTTTTGTAATAAAGCTAAATTTATTTTCTCTCAACTAGACAAACATGCATATAGATTCACTGTATGTCTCAAAATAGACTATTTTACACGAAATTCCCCGTAAGCCAAAACACAACTGCTGTGAGCCCTATTTTTTATTAGGTCTCATTTAATTGTATTCATCTGCTTGGGAAACCATGGTGGACATGATGTACACTGAACGGTATTTCAGCTGAAATTTTACAGAGTAAACATCATAATTACACAATCATAAGTACTTCCTTTGCTGTTTCATATTCTACCCCTCTAATGCAGCCAGCAAAATACAAAGTGGAAACATAATTTTTAAACTAGTGCTGAAAAATAAGTGAAAAGCAGGTACAGTTTCTGGTTTTGAACAGCGGTCTCAAGGCTGAACTCTTTGGAACTTATTACAGGTAAGTGGCCAACCCAGCCCTATTACTTTTATAATGCAATGTTACCACAACAGTACTTAAAATACAATACACAAAATATGATACCTTCATGAAACACTAAGCTAAAGATTATCTCCAATAAGCAGTATTCAGGCAAAAAAACTTGGAGACCCTTAAGCATGTCTTCCTCTCTGCTCCCAGAAATCTCTCTCACTTATCTGTATGCATGTGGTCCCTACCACAGGCCTGCTGCTTCCAAATGCTGAGCGGGCAGTGCTTGCGAGTAACTGCTTGGTGCCGTCTCCCAGCTCAGGTGAGCATCCAGCTGCAGATAGCTGCCAACCACTCAGAAGTAAAAAGGAGTACATACCAAGATACTGGAGCTTTTAATCCAAGCTATTTTACTACAAATTTACTCAGTGATTACACATGCAATCTATCTTTTTAACAGACAGTTACACTGCAAAAATACGCTGTTTTCACTTTTTTCAGAGGCACAAAATTCTAACTCAAAATCCATATGCATATTTTGCTTCAGAACTTTCTTCTGACATTTCAGCAAGTTTAGTTATGTTCTTACACTGAGGAGAGCTTTATCTTCCCAATTTTTATTGTTGTGTACTTCAGTTAAATATGAGAGCCCTCCAGTGGCAAAAACTTTTCGAAGCATTCATTTGGAGATTATACAATTACACAAATGTTTATTCCATATTTTCAAAATACAGGACACAGACACTGACAGCAATTCGCATTACTTTCTGGCAATTTCATTAATCTGTACTTACTAAATGTAACAGAAGCAGTAGTAACAGATACAATCAAGAGTGATCATCAATGGAGTTCTCACATTCACTCAAGAATTAGGGCTGCTGTTCTCTACAGCATATATCAACTCAAAAATCCTGTTTTTCTATCCCTCCACCAAGTACTGGGAAATAGATTTTGCATTAGAGGTAAGCATTTCACAAGCTTCACAAACACACTGTAAAAATGTTTTTCTGCTGTCCTAATATTTTCCAAAAAGTAGTAAGAAAAAAAAAAAAAAAGAAAAAGAGACCTTTTAAGATCTGCCCCCCCGCCTTCATAAAGTCTATTGTAGAGAAGAAAGGAAGTGTCACATGGGGGCAAGAAGGACTGGCGTTACAGCTGTACAGACAAAACAACAATAAAGTATAGGATGGCCTTCCTTTTGGTTACAGCCAAGATCTTATGTCATTCTGAATTAGCACAAATAAAACTGTACAGCACAACGCTTATGTTCCACTACATATCTGCATGTGCCTTGGAATACACTCAATAAGCAATTTTTTATGAACATTTTAGAAAGTTCTAAATTAAAACTGGACTGTATTTTGGAACCCAGAAATTTAAAAGCCAGCTGGCTTCGTCTGAAATGTGTTTGACCTCATGATAACAAAGTCAAAGGATCCAGGGAAAGACAACATATCTGTACTTTTTTTTTTTTTTTTTTAAACACAAGAAACATCAATTTCATACTGATGTGTTTCACCATTTCCAGAGCCAAAGTCAATTCTGAATCATCTGAAGTGGGGAATACCAGCTCTTAATTGTACATAAAGTATCCACTTGAAACCCTGCAGAGCTGTGTGAAGCAAGATTTCAAGTTGACCTCTATGCACTGAAACTCTGAAATAGATTACAGATTGAATATGCCTGACCCAAGCCTAAGGCAAGTAAAATTCTTCAGGGTGTGAAAAGGAAAAATGTATGTTTGAGCAGAGGAAAACCCTCAGCAATAGAGGGAAGCAACAGACATCTGATGTGGTTATGAGGCACATACTAGAACAAACGCACTGACAGTTCAGCAACAAGTCTCAATTTTCATTCAGCTTTGCCAGTTGATTGTCACGGCCGCATGCCAAAAAAAGTTAGATAAATATAAATAAATAAAAATACATCAGTTTTGATTCCTTCTCCCTCTTACATATTCAGAAGTGCATGGCAACATTAAGGTTTGTGTTGATTTCCTGAAGGTGTCCCAATAAAACCCATCCAGATAAAAAAATAAGTAGAAAGAATTACCATTTTGAACAGCGATGCTACCATGAAAAATCATAGCTGAGACAGAGCTTTACATTTGTTTCAGCCAACAGCACATGAACCAACTTGGAAAGAGCTTTATCTGGATACCTCAGGAAAGTTCTGTACTAGCGTGGGGCTGCAATTACAGCTTCCTGAAAGGCATCTACCAAACAGCAGAAACTAATTATATTTTGAATGCACAAGCTATTTGTATTCTGTTGTGCTCATCAGTACGGCAACTGGTTTTACTCAAAATAAGAAGCTGGTTAAAGAAAATACAGTCACCAGAAGCCAATGTTTTCTCATGAATTTGTGTTTGAACGCATGCTCAGTGACAGCACTTAATTATTTGAAGTTTGGAAATTTATACATGGAAAAACAGAATCTGCATTTTCTTAAAACTTGGCTTAAGGAGCAAATGCTGCAATGTACATACTGAGTACTAGTATCAATTATTTAAACAAATTTACACCAAATTAACCTGAAAATTAACAAGCTATCAAAGCAAGACAATTAGAAAGATTCTTTTAAACAAGCATCATAAACATGCAGGCAACTGTGCCAATTATCTAATGAGCAGATGGGGCTAACAATCCTCCCTAATGTTCAGTATGGGTCACAAACACAGATCTGCTTCTTAAGCTTATTAAATGAATTAAACACAAGGAGTTGTTAAAAAAACACTAAGGTTCCCACTTGAACTGCTATGACAAAATACAAACCCCAGAAATCTGTTGCTGCTAACTTGACTTGTTCAAAAACATTTACGTTTTTGGCCCTTCCACCTAAGTCGTTAAAAAAAACCAAAACCCACCATAAAGCAACAAACATGCTGCTTGCTCCACAGTACCCCAGTGCCAAGACCTCACAAAAGCAACATATGCAATCTCCTCTTAGACGTACTAAGTGAGGTTTGTGTTTGCTTCAAATCTTAATCAGATATTTACCCAGGTATTATAAAGAATCAAGATTGCTTGGGAGATAAATACCATGAGTAAGCGCTAAGTACTAACAAAGTTTCACAGCTTCTTTGGCTGATACCCACCAGTTCCAATGAATCCAATTTCAATGAACGTATCATGACCAGCACATGACCTACAAAAATGTCCGATGATTAAATAGAGAATTAATGGTCCTATAATTGTAATGTTTAGACTCCAATTTAGTTCACTACACAGCTTTTGTACAATATACTTATTTCTTCTGTTTTGCTTCCTCCTTTTTTCAGGTTTATTTGTTTTATAAATACATGAAGCAACTGCGTGCAAGACTTCCTCAAAGTGTAGTGATGGCATCCTCGCAGGCAGCTTTGGAACTAGGCTAACTTAATACAGTACTGCTGTAGAAAAAAATTCATCACAGCTAAAGTCACTATGAAGTTGGAGGGAAGGGTCAAATTAAATGTAGTATTTTAAATAACACTTACTTTGAGGTGAAGCTAAGAAATACTGAGTTTTCCCCATGAAAGCGCATCTCTTAAGGCAGAAAATAAGAAATAAACCACAGAGTGTACAACATACATCATTCACAGGGCAATACAGGAAAAAGAACTTCTAAAAAAAGGGGCTAAAGACTTAATTCAAAGACTCAACATGCAGTATATGGGGAAGCATGGCTTTGGATGTCCATGTACATGAAAACTTAAGATGCACTTGAATACTCAGAAGACTCTTCATCCAGAGCAATTAAACTTTAGAAAATTCTCATCACTGGGATTACTGATTTTAGGTTGTTTTTTTTTTTTTCTGTTTTATATTCCAAGAACCAACCATGCAAAATATAAACTCTGATACGATTTCCTCTACTTATGTGGTTGAATATAACTCAGTAATGATGACTAATGGGACCTCAGCTGACTCAAACACGTCTTCATTATGGAAGGAGGCAATTCTTGTTTAACCAAGAGTTATCAGAACATTTAACTTACAAGCCCTGTCTACTCATCTGACCAGACATCTACCCATGCAAGAGCCCAAACTACTCTCTACACGAGGAAGAAGATGAGGTCAGAGAGAACTGAAAACAATAAATAACTTTGCAGTGATGATACACACTACTTGCATGAGGTTCACAGCTTTGTAATACATTCTTACTCCTTACTATGCTCCAGCAATGAAGCTATTTGCATTGGATTTTGATAAAATCTGAATAACAGTTGCATCATGTGAGAACTGATGCAATAAGACTTTCCAAGTAATATGCTGGACTTGTCTCTGTCTTCAAGTTACTTTTGCTCCTCTTAGGAAGTTCTCCTCTTCCTAAATTTCCTGCTAGTGATGACACTGATAATCTCAAGTGGTTTTCTAAATGCATGCCAACATCATTCTTTTTGGAAGTGCATATCTATCCAAAATAACTATCACTTACCTTTCGAACTGTTTTCCAACTTAACAGCATTTTTTTGTGTGTGTGTGTATCAAATTGAATTAGCAGTAGGTTATAGTTAACCTGACTTTCGTAAGATAAGGAAAAACTTACCATCCTGTACTTTGACAGTTTTTTCCCCAGTATATTGAAAGATTCAACTACTACACAAATACAAAAATTGACCTCTATGCACCAACCCATGAGAGATCACAGCATCATCTGCTCTTTGAAAAGAGTACTTGTCTGGAACTCATTCCTCAGAGACTGTCTTTTTACCTGAACACAGCATAGCTTTCTAATAGAATCAATAGAAGGACCATTTATCCTCCTTTCTGTCCTCTAAAAAAGGCACTTAATTACAGTATGAGGAAATAAGCCATGAAAGAAAGGTAAAACAGCTCTGTTCTACTCTGATACAGTACTTTCTCGTTCATCTTGAGCTTGCATCTCCCATATGGGTTGGGGCTACTTGTCTGTGACAGACTTGTAAGAACAATAATACTTCCAAATAACAGGTAGCCTTTTTACACACGCTATGCGTTATAATTAAAAGATACAGGACATGATGACTGTTCAGCACACTTTCACAGAAGCTTAGCTGTCTTAACTGAGGAAGGCAAAGCTCCTATCAGCTTAAATGAAGAGGCTGAAGTCAAACTACAGAAATTAAGGCTAAATATTTAGCAATACTAATACCCATTTCTAAACAAAGACACAAAAGCATCCTCTTCTACATCATAAAGGCTTCCACAGAAGATGTTTTCATAGCAGATATCCCAGTATTCATAGAAATGGTTACCTCTGCAGCTCTTAGCTGTACACTTGCTGCTTTATACTCTGATTCTAGTCTGCTCTTCTCAGCAGCCACCGTAGTGCTCTGAAGAACCAAATCTGCTTTGAGGATGTTCAGTGATACACAGTTCTATATAGGAAAACAGAAAATGTCATTTTTTTCCACAAAAGACTCAAAACTGATATAATCACTATCAGGCTTCAGAAACCATCAATTTTTTAGTCACAGCATACAATCTCACACTGTGTTCAGCTCTTCAACACTGCTGTCTATCAAATTCAATGAGAAAAAAGGTGACTTATTGGTAACCCAAGCTCTTCAAGACGTATAGTCCCCACATACTTTTAATGTGTAAGCATATACGCATCATTTGCAACCAAATAATTTTACATCAAAAAAGTACATTCTCTTTCCCTATGCCACATACTTACATGTGAAATCTGAGAAAAGACAGAGCCATCTCAATTCCATCCCAGAGACAGAATTCAACAGGTGGATTTTGGTAGACATTATAACTCACACACAGAGATGGAAAAAGGTCAAAAAATAAACACATAAGATATATGCCTCTCTCACTGACAATGCAAGATGACTGACTGGATGGACAGTGACTCTAGTGTCTTGTGTCTTAACTGGAACCGTGTACGACAACAGAAGGAGGCTCTATTTTGCAAGTTTCATAATAGGCTTTAGTGATCCCCATAACCTGGTTTGACATTAAAATAGCTGCTTCTTTAAACGAGTTGGCCTCAAGAATGGTCTAGAGGCTTCAACATCAGCAACACATTCTTGGCTGTGTGAAGGGTAGCTCCAAACCTTGAATTATGGGGCACTGAGAACAGCAGTTTACTATTTTTTTGTTTTTAATGATTGGCATATAAATACAAAGGAATCCTGTCTCTTAATGAAAGGGAGGACAAGGTTCCAACTGTAGACCTAGGGGACCTGGAGGATGAAGTTTTGAGAGTCTTAGCTTCTGACCACAATAGTGAGTCAAGGTCTGAGATCCTTCCTATTTGTCATTTCAACACAAAGTTTCTACAGTGTGAACTTAGACACAGGAATATGTTTATTAGTTTCCAATCCACTTAAACAAGTTTAAAAACAATTACCAGAGAAGTAAACTGAAAAAAAAAAGTCATAATGAAAGGAGATGAAAAATGGAAAAGTTAAAATTATTCGAAGAAAACAGCATAAAGAGAACTACATGCAAAAGCAGTGCCAGAATCTGGAACAGTGGAACAAGGCTGACTCTGTCAATTGGTTGTAAAGTATTAATATGTATTAGGTACGTGTCAGGTACACTCTGCCTTGTGTATTTGTGTAAATGTACACGCAGTCTATCAGTCTAGTTGAGTGTCCCACAAAAGCCTCAGAACTCTTTCAAAAGTCGATCGTATTACCATCATGCAAATGCACAAAAATCCCACATACGTTTTAAATCTCCTGTGGCGGGAGTATGCCTGAAACATATGACTACCTACGTTTTTATCACTTTAATAGTCTACATCTAGTATAACTACAAAACCTATTGAGGAAAGTACAAGGACCCCCATAAACTTGGAAGCATTCATGAAGTTTGGTTTGGGGATGACCAGAAATGTATGGATTTCAACAGTGTTGATAAAACATATAATGAAACATCTTTCTTGTAATCAGACCATTTTCTTCTCTTCAGTATGTACTTACATATTTTTCCTACAGCACAGAAAGTGTGAAAGTTAAGCTGATACACAACTGAAATAAATCCCTTTTGTAATCAATAACCATTTCAGGCAAATATCGTCCATCCTTCCCTACAGCCCTGATATACTGAGAAATACAAACTATGTGTCAAATCCGTTTTCCTATACTGGGTGAAACAGAGATTAAGACACTACTTCAGGCTGGTCGTACAGCAGTCAGTAAACAACTTCAGCTGCACTTTACAACAGCAGCACATTTGGACAGTTTACATACTGGGAAATGGGCATCAAATACAAAAATAAACAGCATATGTTAGAAATTCCTGTTTTAAACACAGAGCATTTGCACAAGTTTTGAAAAGTTACTTTTCAGTACTGTTATTACCTGCACAAGTTCTGCAAGTTCTGTAATATACAGCCTAAGCAACCCTTGTAACATGGCAGGTGTCTTCTGCCATTCTTTGGCATTTTCAAAATGGCTTTGGCTAGCTGACCCAAAGGTGATCTCTGAAACACTCCAATTGCTGCAGTCCACGCCTATCAAACAGAAACAGCCCACCCATTTGGAATATTTTTTTCTTTAGTTATTATATATTATTTTATTTATTATATAAATACCAGCAACTGAACTGTACTGACTCAGTTCAAAGGTGATACTCAACTCTTCAGGAGCAAGCAAGAACATGTGTCAATGTTAGTAAGGCATGGCAAAGCTCAAAGTGGCTGCAAGAATGGCACCACTTCTTGCTGAGTGCAAAAGCACAAGCAGATTCCCTTAGAACTAAAAGTAACTGTTTCTTCTTCCTTAGTTAATAAAAAAAACTAAGAAAATTCACCTTGTGAATAGCACTTTCCATTATTAGGGCTTACAGTCTAAGTTAAAGCAAAAATTAAGTCCAGACCGTTTTTTTCTTTTTTGAGTTAAAGAAAAATCTCACAACATTGGAACCTAAGACTTGAGTACTTTTCTCATCCTAGCCCTCTTCCATCATCATGGATCCTTACAGTTTCAGGTCAATTTTTCACATGACTAATGACTACTTCCAATAAAAACAAAAAAGGAGATTATGAAATAGGGTGGAAAGAACAGTTCACAGAACTATGCAGTATTCTGAAAACGTACAGGCTGAAATGGTGACACAGCTCATTCCTGTATTTACTGGATCAGACCATGGATTGTAAGACTTCAGTCACTCAGCGTCTAAATCAATGCAAGCAGATAATCTACAAGTCAAATCAACAACATATGAACAAGTTCAAGTTCATAAAAGCTTCAAAAGATATTTATCTTGAAGCAAGCTAGCTCATAAACACTGACAGTAACACATCCAAATGTTGCATACCTCCTACATAAGTTACAAGAACTGGACTTTTCACAACAGTAGACCACATACCAAGGTAAAAATACATACCTTTATGAGATGCATTAATTCAGTAACAAGTCTTGCTTTTTGGGTATTTATTTCTTTGATCTTTACATTTGCCTGTTGAGATTCCTTCTCTAGGTTGATAGCATCTTGTTCCAGCTGTTTTAAACTATAAAAGGAATCAATATTTGATTAATCCTGACTAAAAATAAATTGTACAAAAATACATAAATTCTTAATCTTGGTGATGTTAGTTAGCAAGAATAGGAATCTGTATTCCAAACACATCAGAGGCATTCCCAATCTGTGCACTTTAAAGCTCAGAAATTCAAAAAGCAAAAAAATCGTAATTAAAGAAACTCTGATTTTGGCTACTAAGGGCATCACTCAGTAACCATGCTCCTTTACTTCTGTAAATTCCAGGATTTAAAAAAAAAAAAAATTAAAAAAAAAAAAAAAAATCAATGTAAGGATGACATTTTTCTTCTGCTGCCATTTCCTTGCAACAATATAACATAGAAGAGTTCAAGTGATTTGCTTAATTCTTGTTATATATACTAGTAAAAAAAATTGTTACACGGTTTCTCAAATCCTGTCTTAATTTCCATTTCTAAACACCTTCTTTGTCTTGATTATCGCCTATATTTGATGCTCAACTACTGGTTACTTTGTAAGGGTAAAAGCACACTGCAGTAAAAGGAAGCCAAATTATCTTTGTTATTAGAATTGTTCATGTTTCACAGATAACATGGTTTGTTTCCTACCTATCATACTTCACACCAATTTTTGATTCCAACTGTCTCCTCCTGTTTCCTCTCTCTAAAAGCTCCTTCTTCTGCTGCCTGAGCTCATTGTCTCTGCGTTCCACATGTTTCTGTCTCTCAAATAATGTAGTCAAACGCATATCCAATGACTTTAACGTGTTATTGATGTCCTGAAATAAAAGAAGACACACCACTATCATTCTTACTACAAACATACCATACTAACACGTGTAAGTAGGTTATCCTTGTTGGATGGTAAAATGGGTAGTAGTTCACATCATACACAGCACAGAAATAAATTCCTACCTGTTGCTGGTTTTCCAGCTGTCTTCTTTCATCTGTATCCACTGAACTACTGAGAAACTGCGCTGCCCTCAGGGATGTGTTAGTAGAGAGGGTTAGGTTTGTATAAGCAGATACTTTAACAATGTATTTCTCTTCCGCTGTATATATTTGCTTAAGTTTGGTTTCTTGTATGACCTAAACAACACACAAACATATTAATCTGACAAAGTGTTACTTAAGGCAATGCTTTTCAGAACAAGGAATAAACTAGCTAAAATTGACAGTAAAGAACTTGAGCAAGACTCTGATTTGTTAACAAGCTTTTGCAAAAAGATAATGCTAAGTTTAATGCATCATTATACTTGTAATTCAGACCAGTCAGCAAAGAACTGTTAAGATACTGTCAAACAGAGTATGTTACCATAATGCATTAAACAGGTTCTGATTATTCTGATATTACAGATAGATGCTGGAAAAACCTGTTAACGTTTGTACTGCATCATGAACAAGGATTGTACTTGCTGTAGGCGCATAACATGCAAATGTAGCCTGTGTACTAAAGAACCAAAAGTACTTAAGAAATTAAGAGATAAAACCATAAGGTGAGCTGTAATGTATGAACTTCAGTGAAGCAAATGTATCTGTAGGGGAAAAAAAAAAGAGGTATAAAAATACTAGAGTTACTATTTTTAAATGACTCATGTCAAAAAGGATATTATAAATAACCAAAGATTTACCGTAACACAAGGTAGTATAGTACTTCAAAAGGATATAGTGTCCAGTAAACCAGGAACAGCAAAAAGCCTCCACAGGGCAAAGTAAATTTTACTAAAGATTTTTTCAGATTATATACATAGCACCAGCAATATTCTGTTTGATTTGGTTCCAGGATACTGAAATCCATGTTTACTTTGTTTTACAGCTCAGACTATGGTTGATGACATTTTCATCCTAGTCCATTTTCCATACGGTCAGCTCTATGAAACACGTCTGCTTTTAAACTAAGCTTTCTCTGACACATGTGAAACAAAATATTGCAAACAATGCATTTCTCAATCAAGAATAATAAAAACAAAGAAAAAACTTGACACAGCTGAACTGATAAAGTGCCATGTGCAACGCATTCAGAATAGTGGCTCATCTTTGCCCTTAGACCAGCGATTTCTCACTTGCTGCCCACAGAGCTCTGGAAAGGAGGGAATATCTAAGGAGCAGTACCAACTCAGAGACCTATCATATAGGTAATCTGCTTTGTCAGATGGTAAACACAAAGTGGTGGAAGAATTGCAGTGTAAAGACGAAAATGCTTATAAAAAACATTAAGACAGGAGCTTTTCATCTAGGACTCCCTCCATTTTTACTTTCCTCTTCCTCATTCTTAAAGCCTCAGAAACACAGAAGATAGGAAGGAGCATAGAACCTGTTCCCCGAGTTTCTCAAAAAAGCAACTCTTACTGTTCTCAGAGAGCCCACAGTAGTCTTCTGAATTCAAAGACAGCTTATGGGTCAGGATTAAAGCGAATGCAGGAACAGGTGACATTATAGTGGGGGTCTGCTACAGGCCACCTGACCAGGAAGACCGCGTGGATGAGGCCCAGACAGGAGCGGCCTCGTGTTCACAGGCCCTGGTCCTCATGGGGGACTTCAACCACTGATATTTGTTGGAGGGACAACACAGCAGGGCACAAGCAATCCAGGAAGTTCTTGGAATGCATTGACGACAACTTCCTTCTCCAAGTGGTAGAGAAGCCAACGAGGAGGGAAGCTATGCTCCCTACCAACAAGGAGAGGCTGGTGGGAAATGTCAAGCTCAAGGGTAGCCTTGGCTGCAGTGATCATGAAATGGTAGAGTTCAGGATTCTTAGGGCAGCGAAGCAGGTGAGCAGCAAGCTCGCCACCCTGGACTTCAGGAGAGCACACTTTGGCCTCTTGAGGGATCTCCTTGGTAGGGTTCCATGGGATAAAGCACTGGAGGGGAGACGGGTCCAAGGAAGCTGGTCAGTATTCAAGGATCACCTCCTCCAAGCTCAGGAGTAATGCATCCCAACAATGAAGTAGTCAGGCAAATACGCCAGGAGGCCTGTATGGATGAACAAGAAGCTCCTGGACACGCTCAGAAGCAAAAAGGAGGCCTAGACAGAGTGGAAGCAAGGACAGGTAGCCTGGGAGGAATACGGAGAAACTGTCCAAGCAGCCAGGGATCACGTTAGGCAAGCTAAAACCCCAAATAGAGTTAAATCTGGCCAGGGACGTCAAGGGCAATAAGAAAAACTTCCAGAAGCATGTCAGCAATAGAAGGAAGACTAGGGAAGATGGGGGCCCTCTCTGGAAGGAAACAGGAGACCTGGTGACCCGGGATATGGAGAAGGCTGAGGCACTCAGTGACATTTTTGCTTCAGTCTTCACTGGCAAGGGCTCTAACCCCATAACCCAAGTTGGAAAAGGCAAAGGCAGGGACTGGGAGAATAAAGAACTGCCCACTGTAGGTGAAGCTCAAGTACGAGACCATTTAAGGAACCTGAAGTTGCACAAGTCCATGGGACCTGATGAAATCCATCTGCGGGTCCTGAGGGAACTGGTGGATGAAGTTACTAAGCCACTTTCCATTACATTTGAAAAGTTGTGGTAGTTTGGTGAAGTTCCCACTGACTGGAAAAGGGGAAAACGTAAAGCCTGAAAAATTTGGTGGCCTTCTATGATGAGGTTACAGCATTGGTGGATAAGGGGAGAGCAACAGATGTCACCTACCTAGATTTATACAAAGTGTTTGACACCGTCCCACACGACATCCTGGTCTCTAAATTGGAGAGACACAGATTTCATGGATGGACCACTCAGTGGATCATGAACTGGGTGGACAAGTTGCAGTCAACGGCTCAATGTCCAAGTGGAAACCAGTGACAAGTGGTGTTCCTCAAGGGCGGGTACTGGGACCACTGCTGTTCAACATCTTTGTCGGCAACATGGACAGAGGGACTGAGCACACTCTCAGCAAGTTTGCTAACAACACCAAGCTGTGTGGCACGGTCAACACACCAGAGGGGAGGGATACCATCCAGAGGGACCCGGACAGGCTTGAGAGGTGGGCTGGTGCCAACCTCATGAAATTCAACAAGGCCAAGTGCAAGGTCCTGCACGTGGGTTGGGGAAATCCCAAGCACAAATACAGGCTGGACAGAGAATGGATCAAGAGCAGCCCTGGGGAGAGGGACTTGGGCGTGCTAGTGGATGAGAAGCTCAGCATGAGCCAGCAATGTGCACTTGCAGCCCAGAAAGCCAACCACATCCTGGGCTGCAGCAAAAGAAGCATGGCCAGCAGGTCAAGGGAACCGATTCTGCCCCTCTACTCCGCTCTCCTGAGACTCCACCTGGAGTACTGCATCCAGCTTTGGAGTCCTCAGCCCAAGAAGGACGTAGACCGGCTGGAGTGGGTCCAGAGGAGGGCCACAAAGATGATCAGAGGGCTGGAGCACCTCTCCTATGAATACACGCTGAGAGAGTTGAGGTTGTTGAGCCTGGAGAAGAGAAGACTCCAGGGAGACCTTATAGCAGCCTTCCAGTATCTGAAAGGGGCCTACAAGAAGTCTGGAAAGGGACTTTTTACAAGGGAACGTAGCAATAGGACAAGGGGTAATGGCTTCAAACTGGAAGAGCGTAGATTTAGATTAGATATTAGGAAGAAATTCTTCACTATCAGGGTGGTGAGACACTGGAACAGGTTGCCCAGAGAAGTTGTGGATGCCCCAACCCTGGAAGTGTTTAGGGCCAGGCTGGAAGGGGCTTTGAGCAACCTGGTCTAGTGGGAAGTGTCCCTGCCCCTGGCAAGAGGTTGGAACTAGATGATCTTTAAGGTCCCTTCCAACCTAAACCATTCTATGATTGTATGTTCAAGAGTTCACTGTCTGTACAAGACAGACAACAGATGTCCACCACAGATGGAGAAGTGAAAAAGGATTTAAGTTGAAAACTGTCATGTGTGTTACCCATTATAATCCAACAATGATGAACTTGCAAGAACCCACGAAAGACTAAGGTAGGGACATTATTCCTAGTGGGAGCTCTTAGTCTATTTCTAAGAATCCAAAATGTTTATATACTATTTATGACATCAATTCTGACCAGAGCTATACAACTGTATTTTCCAGAAACTGAACATCTTAACGTATAAAAAAACCAAGCAGCTTCGAATTGTTGCTTTAAACACAACAGGTCAGCATTGTCATGTACTATTAACTGTTTGATCAAAATTTTGCCCAGAATATCTCAGGCATTGAAAGTAGAAGTTATCATAATGAAATAACTTCATATAACTGACTTGGAACAGTGAACAGTGCAGGTGACAGATAGATTTGACTTTCTGTGAAGTACTGCATTAGACTAACTAGGTTTGTTAAAAAGTCTTGCAATATGTTTGTGTATAATGAACTGTTCTGACTTCTAAAGGCCAATTAGAAGGCTAAAGCAATTTTTTACTTTCTCCACACTAACTTTCCAAAGAATTTCTGAAATAAAACTCTAGACCACAGGTGTGTTTATGCTATTTATGACATCTCACCCTTTCAATGATGTTTCTCGTCTTCTCTGTTCCCACAGGGACATCATGAACACGGTACTGGGAGCAAAGATAACTCATCACAGGATGAGGAGCATCAAATAACTCTCGTAAATATGAGAAAAATCCGTATCGGCTGAAGAGGAGAAAAAAAAGCACGCATCAGAAATAAAATTTGGCACGTAAGCAAGCTGAAGTTACTGAAGGGTCAGAAGAGAGTCCCACTAACCCAGAACTGAATTGGTGAAAATCTGATTTGCATAGAGAACTCTAATACATAGCAACACCACCAAACCATTGTATTTAAAAACCATTCCCCACTAATATAATCTGATACATACTGTAATTCTTCAATAGGTCTTGAAGGTAAGCTTTCAGCACATGATTCAGCAGGTGCACATACAGCGTTCACTCTTAATTTCTGATGATCACGCATCTAAATACAGATTACATTAGATTTTTTGGTAAAAAAGAGCAGAAAAATTCACTATATGAGTTCTCAATCCAAATAGCCAAGCTGGATGTAATAAGGAAGCCCCCTGTTTCATGCTGTATGGCCATTTTGCACAGATAATAGCAGACCACTGGCTACAGAGGCTCTGAAACGCCTGATCCTAATAGGGCTAAAAAGATTGAGGATACAAATGAAGACCAGTTCAGCCAGTTAAAGCAGCCTTGCACTGGGTTCCACAACCATGGCGGCAGACAAGCCCCCAGAACCTCAGATATCACCACTGCTGTTCATGTATATAAAAATCACTAGCTTCTGTGAAGGGCAGAATAGGTCTTCAAAAATTTCAGGACGGTCTGTTACATTATTATAACACTATTCTGTGGACAGTAGTTGGGAAGCATTATGGTAGTTAATGTCGTATCTTGTGGCATTTTTCTCCCGTGTCATCTGTCTGGCTCTCAAAGGGAACAATCTCCTTATCACTCCAGGAAACAGCAGTATTATGAAAATATAAGCTTGATTTGCTGCTTGGATCATTGTATTCTCACAAAAGATGCCCTCTCGCCTCTTTAGTCAGGAGGCACTTGAAATGCCTTGTACTAAATTTGAAGCTTCCTGGTCTTCCCATTTTCTTGTACACAGTATTTTCTCCTCAGTGATTATTGCCTTGTCAAGGAAGACAAAAGTTACTTCTAAAAAGAAATATTTTCTTAATATTCCTGCTTCCAGTTGGTCTAGGCTTTAAAAAAAAAAAATCTTGCTCCAGAAGAAAATCTTAATGCAGAAGAAAACCTTTGAATACTTTGTATTAGCTATTGTGCTGATCCTGCCAATCAAAATTTACTAACTATAGACTTACTTGGTAGACTCCAAAGTTTAGGGCTTATGAGCCCCAGTATTTAATCAGTTTTTAAAATTGGTGCCTACTTGCCTCCACAAGAAACATCTCCATATCTTCTTGACTCTCAAAAACAAAAGCCCTCATGTCATTGGCTGAAACGTGATTTTCAACATATTTAGCATGTCTATTGTCTTTCATATTGATCTGATAAAGAAAGATAATGAGAAAGTGATTTAATACAATTGGACCTAACACCCTACCCCCCTAAACATTTTAAGCAGTCAGATGATATCCAAGCCTACATTTAATGAAAACAAAGACAATGTTTAAATGTCTTTAAAGACATATTCCCTGTCTTTTTGCAACCTGTTCTCTTGGTAGGAAGCCCACAGTAACTCACATGTCATTGTGTGTAGTTTTTAGCCATCCATATCCTTTCTCAGCATTCCTGGAGCTATCACTGTCTCCACCATACCACCACCCCCACTCTTCTGCTCCACCCTAACTTTACAACTGCAACCACCACCATGTCATGTCTAGTGGCTCTTCTCCAGTACTACTAAAGTTATCTCATTGTTCAGAAACAACCTAAGGAATCAAAACCAGAAAATACCACACTCCACCAATTATTCATATGCAGTTCCCTTTGATTTGGACACAGTGATCATCATCAAATACAAATACAGAACTGTGAAGCCCTAGAAAGACAGAGATTCACAGATTGAGTGCTTTCTCTTTCAATACTTAAAAGAATATAATAAAAAAATTACATTTAACATGGGTGAAGCTTTTAGTATCTGAACAAAATGTTAATGTTAGAATGTGACATACAAAGGCAAAAATTACACAGAACTACACAATTCAATAACCTCAAGTTAGCCAAGGGCTGGGTACACTTACTAGCAATTTGAAAGCTAGAATTTATAAGTACATGACACTAACTTACATAATATCAAAGAAAAAAATTCAGACATTAGTGGATGTTACAGAGGTTAATGAGGCCTTAAAGTAAAAGCAAAGGCATACCATTAAGGCATTTGCAAAATTAACTTGATGTGGTCTTCCAGGAAGAATTGGAAGTTCTGGTAATAACAGGAAATACTTGGTATTTTATACTAAACCGAATTAATTTTGCATAGTTCTAGCGGATGCACAAAGCTAAGAACTGGTATGCAGATATTCAACATTCAACTAATTTAAATTGTAGCAATATACTATTAAAATAAGCTTGCAATTCTGAAGAGGAAGAAGAGGAATGCACTGGAGTTCTTCATCCTCTTCACATTACACGGAGCACGTATTGCACAAGGATGGGCAAATGGTGGAGGAATGCACTAGAAAACCAAGTCTCTCTGAAAATTTAGTCCTGCTATTGCTAGCTAATACAGCACCTGTTGAACCAAAACACAAAACAAAACTAGGGATAGATGAGGTGCTTCTGTGTCTGTAGCTGGCTGTGCAAAGCAAACCACAAAAACACCTGAGGATCACAGTGACATGTTGTAACTGCTGCTAAGCTGGCTGTGTTATAAGGGGAGGTATTCAATTGTAACTACCACTGCTCTTTTAAGCAGCAAATAAGAACTACTGAAGTCTAAATAACTGGATGTGCCTTAGAGGAAATCCGCAATGAGGTCCTTAATAAAGGACTGCTTCTTGAGGAGGGAAGGGAAAGGAACTCTGCCATCTCACTCAGTGCTGAGTATTATTACTACATTGTCTAAAGAATTAAAATTACAAATAGTTCACTGTGCTAATGTATCCCACACATAATTGTAAATTTCAAGATGTGCCTTGAAAGTCTTAAAGTAATTCTCAAAGTCTTGCAAGGCATAAATAAACTAAACGTTAAATGGTTAGAGTGATATCCAAGTAAATTTTCTTACTTCAAGCATCATGGGTTCACAAACTTTTTTTTTAAACTTGTCTTTGTTTTTTCTTAGCCATATAAGAGCAGAGTGTGTGTCTCGGAATCTCCCTTTAAGATTCTCTTCCTTCATATTCATTATATTATTAAGCTGTCCAAGGCGATCAATTATTCCTGTAATTTAAGGAAGTTTCTTGAACTGAGTCCATAGCAAGTACACATTATAAATAGCATTTCCCAATATCGACTATGCTACTCCAGCAGTAAGGTTGTTCGGAGATTATATGAATTAAGAGTTTCTATTCCCACAATCAGGATGCTGCTTATTCTAAAGAAAACTTAAGAACTATTAAAGTTTAAAGTCTAAAATAAAATGGAAGACTTACTCAAAGTATAACAAAATGTGGTACCACAGTAAAAACAGGATTTTAATCCTAAAAATAACTCTCTTCAAAACTTGTTCTACCTTTGTATTTAAAACGAAAAACACCCCAAGAGGAAAGAGGTAGTGGGACTAGCAACATGAAATCTCTGAATGTTATTTCATGCTTGCAGAAAACCAAATGTGTGACAATAGACTGTGTACAAAAGCATTTGCTATTCAGGAGAAACACAGACTGAATACGTTCTGTGCTTTTCAAGGTAAAATATATAGTGTCTCCTTCCCAAGGTCACTTGGTCTCTCTATACCTCAGTTTCTTCTTGGATTCTGTGACAAGCTAAGTGTCAGACAGATAGGTACGTGCAAATGTACTACACTCACTGAGGAATATATAGAACACCCCCTCTATCTGCCAAGCTATAATTTTTTAATTTTGTTTCTTATAAAGAACTAACTGCAAATCCTAGGCTAGTATAAAGGAATTTACTATAATTAAGGTTAGCTCAAGTTCATCTAGAAAGGACAAAAGCAGCATCAGTAGCTAACATACTGCTAAAGAGATAATTTTAAACACCGCATCTTCAAAGCAAACTGCTTTTATTTCAGGTTTGTTTTTTTATATCCTGCTAACAATACACACCTTCATTTAACAACAGAAAAAAACTAAACTGGCAAAGTAGTCTCCTTACCTAGAGATCACAGGAAACTAATTTTTTGGAAGGATAGTTTTAAGGTCAACTGCCACTTTTGAATCTTCTTCTATTTTGAAAGTGGTTTCTGTTATTTTTAATGAAACTGATAACAGACAAGAGCACTACTATACATACAACTATGAGGCTTGAGGTAAATGTTTCAAATAATTTCACTACAGCAAGACAAGAAGAAGATTCTGTACGAACAGTCATTAAAAAAAGGGAAAAAAAAAAAAGAAACAAAACTCCAAGTAACTTACTTTTCTTTTCCCTCTCTTGGTTCATTTTCTCTGCTGTTAGATCACTGATATCACTATCAATATTTGCCCTTTCTTCTTGTAGTTTTTTCAGCTCATTATTGACAGCATCAGTTTGTGGCTGAAGATTCTCACAGTCTGCCATTGCATTGAGCTCATTCTTCCAGTCCTCTATCACCTTGTGAGTGTTGTGTATTTTCCTCTGTCTGTCCATTTCTTCATCTTTTTTCATTCTCAAAGCTTGATGAATTTCTTCAATCTAAGAATTTTGAGTATTTCCAACATTAAAGGAGTTCAGTATACGAAACCTACAACAAATAACTAGGGTATCTGTACAACTGGTATTAAATGCTGATGTGACCATGCACTAAAACCATAACAGTCTCTTACAGTTCTAATAGACTTACAACAGTTGAAGAACTGAAAAGATTTTGTTAAGATTTAGGAACATTTAAGCAAAAATACAACCAAGCCTTTAAATAAATTTTTGAAGTTCCTTTATTTTTACAAAAGCAGAAGCTTAAAGCTTAAGATACTCCTTAACACATTTGAAAGCTAATCTAAGATTGCATAAAACCTATAGCACAAACCCAATGTACGACATTGACTTTGCACCCTTATACATTTAATTTATAAAGTTCTTGGCCATGTGCTTAGATGAAGTTCTGTTTTACAATGTATCTTTGTGTTATTTTTTTTAAAAAATGCTGGACATATACACTTAACAGAAGCAATAACCCTAGCCTCTCAGATCGATTATTTGAGGGCATGTTTAATCCTGAGTGCATTACTGTGCTATAGAGGCTGTAGCTTTTCAAGGAAAATCTGTAACATATAGTATATATATACACATACTGTCTATTCCGAAGTTTGTTGCGTTAAGGTAACTGATTTTATGTAGCATACACCTGTCCCATAGTAATATCTATTTGACTAACATGCGTTTTAAGGACTGGAGGGAGCGAAGTGTGGAAGCACTTGCAGCCTCTTCAGAGAAATTTCCCTCTCTGCTAACAGAAAAGCAGACAAAAAAAATCCCCCATATCTGTGTTTTACTGCAGAATTCAAGAAGCAGCATTCTGCCATATGAATGCAGCACATGCTATAGCTAGTACTGAATTAATACATTAGCAAAGAAACACCAAAAAAGTCAAATATCAATACTTACTTGTTTATCTTTCATCTCCAAAGCATCTTGCTTCTGTTTACATTTTTGAGAAGTGTCTTTGATTTCAGTAGCCTGCATACAGCAAGATATTTAAATCAGATAGTCATAAATTCAATTAGTTATATTTGTAAAAAGCCATCATATTTTAAAGAACATTCTAGATATGCATAACTAAGCATTTATTCCACATTTTATTACTGACAAAGTCATACTCACCGGTTTCTTATTATTCTTACTTGTATCTGTAACATCTATTTTCAGCAATTTGTGAAGAACCGAATAATGGCATATAAACTGTTCACAACCATTTAGCTATAGATCTGCAAATTCAGGCACGACTGACAGAGGAAGTCTCCTAACCTAATCTGAAATTAAAATAGCTTCATCCTCAAAATCAATAAAAATGTTACATTCAGATCCTTACACTTATAAAATGTTCTTGCCTCTTTTCCCAAACTAACTTTACCAAGGAAAGCTTATACTCAAAGTAAGAAAGGCATAACTTCCTAGGCACAGGACAGCCAAAACAGAATTTGTCAAAGTCATCCTACCTCTGAAGTGCATTGTGCTAAAGCTATATCCTACACCGCTGAGCCTGACAACTTGTTGGCTCATGTGTAGGCACCCATGTCTCTACTCTTTCTTTCTCATCTTCTACAGAGTTGTAGAACAATATAGGTTGGAAGGGACTTCTGGGTGTCACCCAGTCCAATCCCTTGCTCAAAGCAGGTCTTACTGGGTCAAATTGCCCAGGCACACAGCTGGGTCTTGAACACAGTGAAAGTGTACTACGCTTTCTCTACAAACTTAATTCTTCCTTCCCTGAACCCTCAAGGCTAAAAACAGTGCAAACAGAATACTGGAATGGAAACTGACCCAAAATATTCACAAAACAACCCTGAAGGCTCTCAAAATCAGGACACTAGTAAGGAACTGGAATTCAATTTTTCAGTTATCATTATATTTTCAGTTATCATATATTTATGATACCTACCTTACAGAACAGATTAACAACTGTAATTGTCGTTACAGTTTTCATAGTACAACCACAACACACTGCTTTATACTGCCAAATACCGCTAAAAAAATTGCATTGCATAGTCCACTCTGTTCAAATGCCTTCAAAGAGCCTAAAGCAGAAACTATTCTAGGCTTCTCTCACACAATTTTATCAGCCTCTTCCTACAAAAAGGGCTGATTTCTTGTTTTCCAGAATCTACACGTCCTACACACCCAAAGCACAAAATTTTACTACGAATTCTTAGTCTAACCAAATCCTTGAAAGGGTTTTAACACAGAGAGACAAGAGAAATAGTCATGCAGTGTCTCAATACATTCATTTCTTCCCAGATTTAGCTCCACTTTTACTTTCAGTACAGCTCCTTCCAGGCAAAATCTGTAATACCACACCTGGCTTTTTGCCAACAAAGTGCAAACATGACATAATGAATAGGTGGTTTATCTCTGCTCTCACATATATATAGCCTCAAGCCAAGAGCAAGATCTCAAGAAGCAGTCCGGATTACAGTTATTTGATAACGGATGTAAGCCTAGACTAAAGGGCCTGAAGACAATTATGTTCCCTACAGGTTCGTGTGTCTGAAACAGAAAGGACTTAAAATATAAACTGCTTTCTCTCAATGCCAAATTGAAATTTGGCTTGAAAAAAACAACTTTTGGGCCAAAAATAGAGTTATACTATTTTTATATTATTATTAGAGTTATACAATTTTTCATTAATCAATTCCTGCTGGCTGACAGCATAATTATCTGTGAAATGCTTACCAAATGCTTGCATTTACAAAGATAAAATTCTAAGTTTCAGTAAACTCAAGCAGCATCTACCAAAAAGTGAAGGACTAATGAAGAATCGGCAATTTAAGCAATTTTAAGGTACGGTATTTAAAAGCCTTAAGGTTTTGCCTTCGGTGAAAACTATCTCCTGACAGTGCAAGCAGCACTGGTTCTTCTTTAAAAGAACTTCATTTTCACAGCCCAACTAAGAAAGTATGTGGGAGGGAAACGGATTTCAGTATCCAAAAAAGAGCTACTGTCACAAAAGTTCAAAAAGTAGCAATACACCTCTAACATGCTGTTAACTTGCCTAATGTCATACAAATTGTTCATGCCATAACCAGGTATATATTATATTCCCTTAAGACTTTTCCCATGACTTTGGGATCCATGGGGTCTTCTTCAAGATGGAATATTAATCATTAAAATTAGACTTGAATGTATTGTTTAACATTAGAACAAAACTCAGGTTTCCAAATGTCTCATTATAATATTATATACAACACAGTATCAGCTATACATTACAATCAAAATAATGGTAAATAATCTCTGGAAAGCAGTACTAGAATATCTCAGTAAGTCTTCTGTAAGTTATTTCAAATGTAGCATCTTTCCTTCTTCCCATCTTTTTGGCTTCTAGAATACTGTAGAACAAAATACACCTAATTCATTCTCTGGGCTCAAATTAAACACCACTTCAGCATACTGTTAACCTTGTGAATGTTTAATGTGTGAAAGCCATACTCCACAAGTTCAGACTGAGCAGAAGAATATGTTGATTCAAGACTGTGACTCAATCAGCTAGTATATTCCCCCAAATTTTCTTTCACAGTAGCTAATAGCCTATGCTAAGCATGCTCCCTTCAAGTTAAAACTAAAATGTTCACTGTTTCGTCCTAGGTTTCTCACATAGAGTGTAACTTATACCAACAGAGGATAACTTTTATACGGATATAGCTCGACACTTCTAAGAATCATGGTAGTAATGGTTCAGTAGAATTCTTTCCTGTTTGAAAAAATGTATTAGTATAACATGAGTTAAAATGAAAGATATGAGTAAAACCTAGCAGGGTAATACCAAGCAGTGAAAACAGAGCTTAGCACTTCACAAGCATGAAGACTGTTACTGCATTATGAAAATTAATTTCAAGCTTCAAGCTGTTAACTTTCCTCCAAGGAACTACACTTCAACAACAACAAACCACCGCAAAACAAACAAAAAAAACCCCAGCCACACCCCAAAAGCCCACTTCAATAAAACAGCAACATTTTTAAACATTTAGGTCTTTTGAATCAGAGCATAATAAACACTTGCAGTACTGTGAAGCACAAAATTCAAAGGATACATTTAGCAAAGGGCTTTCTTAGTAATAATAATAACATACTTGGGTACGTAGTATTGCCTGGTGCAGTTCACATCACAACAGAAACAGAAGTGGTGTGAACAACGATTTGGTTTTTGTTTGTCTGGTCTTTCTGGTTTGGTTTTGTGGGGGTTTTTTTGTTTGTTTGGGAGGAAGGGTGTTTGTTTGCTTGTTTAAAGAAAGCACATGGACAGTGTATTAGCTCACAGTGCACTAAATGCCACTGAAGTTGCAGACACTGATTCTGCAAGATGCTTCATGACAACCATCCTCTACAGGCGTCACAAGTGTCTCCCCAACACGTCCTTTGATCTGATCAGTTATCTTCAGCACAGCTCACTGGAGCAAACATTCTCATGCTACCATTTAACTTTGGTTATCCATTAAAAATTTGTGCAGCCTATGCATACAATGACTTCTGCAGCCTGAATAATACATGATAGTTAAAACCCTCGGAGAATAGCAGTACTTTCCACTTTCCTATTTGTCATACAGAAATAGTAATTTTCCATATCCCCAGAGAGAGCAGCTATCCAAAAAACAGAGTAAGCTGTAAGACATAGGTAGGTTTACCATTAAATTCTCTTATGCATAAAAGTATTCACAGCTGATGGAAGATTACTGTCTAATAAAAAAATTGTACCCTACTTATGGAATTAGGTTAAGTATTAGAGGAATGCCTTTAGGCCAGAAAAGTTGTAATTTAGCTTAAATTAACCACCCAAACTGGCTACATTTAAGAAGATAAACAGAGCATCCACAAACCCAAACTACAGAACAGGTGAAAACAGACAACTAGTTCAATACAAGTATCTAACTTAGGAAAACTGTAACATTATATCCCTGAAGATTTTGAAGGTTCTATGAAGAGACTTACAAAATTTGTGTGCTCTTATAATACCAAGAGACTGGACTTTCAGAGTTGCTATCAAAGGTTTACTAAGAAATGTGTTCCTTGAATTTTACTGCTTTTAATGGAACAGAGACATGGAGAAGGCAGTGAGAACCAAGGGAATGAGTACTTAGAAAAATTTCTTCTGAAACACATCATTATGGCATGCTAGAAAGAAAGAGGTTATTGGTTTACACTTTACAAAGCTGAACACAGAACACCTGAAATACTACATACATGAACTGAGAAGTTAAAATGCTTACCTTATCTCTGATTTTTACATCTAGACTCTTAAAATATTCTTCAGTTTCTTGGATTTTTTTTGTCACTGGGGACTGCAGTTCTTTCAGATTCTTCAGTTCTTCCTTGGCTTGGTCTCGGCTTTGTTTCACATCCTCATGCTGCTGACGAACATTTTCATATTCCTTGGAGGAGGTGAAAGTAAAGTAAAGTAATTAAAGACTTTTGTCTTCTATTCCAGCATTTTACACTGCTCTAACATTTTATTGAATAGTACATGAGTTTTAGGAGAAAAATCTCATCCAGAAGCTAATATTAGAGCAACTACTAAAGTAATCTTCCTGTTACTAGTCACTATGACTAGGAGATGCAGGAATCATTTAGTCCCCAGTGAACAAACAGAAACATTTAATGGTTCTTAAATAATATGCAATTTAAGTAGCAGAAGAAATTACCAATTTGTCTGCAATTACCTTGCCTCTAAGTCCATCTGAGATCGGTGTGGAAAAAGTAATTCTTTAGCCCCTTCTGTCCATAGTTTGAGCACTACTTAGGCAGAAGTCCTCAAGCTAAGGAGCAAATAACCACAGAAAACTTCAGGAGAAAGACAAGGAAGGAGCTGGACAGATCATCAGAGCCAGTAACAGACATAACCTTGAAGTAAACCAAGGAGAGAGAGTGGAACAGAACTTTGGAAAACAAACAAAAACTCTACCATACACCACAAATACCAGAGAAGTCACTGTCTAGGGAGTTTAACTGGAGATGCATTACAGAAAGAGATGGTAAGCAGTGCGGTGACCAAGAACCTCCACTTCAAGAACGTGGGAATTTAGGCTGAAGGAGTCATTACTAATGAATTTTTTTGTGTTGTGCTCTCTGGACATAGAAAAACCAAACCACCCAAAAAAACAACACTCACCCCCAACAAACCAACCAACCAAAACCTCCCCCAAAAACAAAGAAAAGAAGAACATGACTTTCAATGACTGTTAAGAGTTCATGAGAAAAAAGATACTCAGAGGACCAGAGGAAGGAGCAGTAGATACATGTACATGGGAGCATACAAGAAGGGAGAACTGCTGGATTTGGCAGGTACTAAAGAAAGCCCCTGGATTAGAGCATATGCCTGGATTGCTCCAAAGCTTTGGAGTACCAAAAAAATAAAGATAGCCTGCAAGCTCTATCTGTAACAGCTAACTTTGCTTTATCTGCTACCACTTTTTCCTCGTTAGTTATTTAATTACCATGCTTGTAAACACATGCAGTTAATCACAAATAAATCAACCGAGGCTTCTACATCCAAATTTTTTCTTCATAGTATCTTTTTCACAAAGCCAAAAAGTATTTGAAGAAAGCTGCTGTAATTCTATGGTATGGAGTACAATCACTAGCCTCCATTACAAAGTTACAGAGGTAAAGCCATTATACTTCAACTTAACTGATTGAATAAGCTCAAAATTTAGCTCTTGTCTAAGTAAGGTATTATATTTCAAGGTTAAAGCAAATGCACACACATACAATTATACCTTATTTCTTAAGATACAAATTACAGGCAAGTTTCCCTAGAAATTGCCATGAGATGTTTTTTATACCGCAAATCCCTTTAACACTTTAAGAAAACCCGACTTGCATTAGACCTCTGTATTTTGGGAACCTTTACGCAAATAACCTCGATGCTTGTAATTATGCACTTAGCTAAACATCTGCAGAACTTCTAAAGGATTTCAGCCCTCCCAAGAGATATTTTCACCTAAACTACAGAACAAAGCTTTTCTTAATTGTGAATGGAAGAGGAGGAAAAGAACAGACATGGCTTGGTCAAAACACATTTTCAGGACATTTACAGCAGGAGGAACAGCACCTCCTGCTGCTATACTACGTTAAAAACAGTATACTTTATGATATTTCATACTACCTTAAACTTAAGTTTGGAGGGGTAAGAAACCCCTTTTCTTTAAGACCTTATGAAAGAAGGGCTATCTATGTCAAGAAAACTGTAGCTCCTTAAATCTACTCACGGACTGTAGATGACACGATCATTTGATGGAAGTCCTATTAAAGTACCCACAAGAACACAAAACATCCCTTAAATCTTTGAGTCCAAATCTTTAATGTTTTACTCCTAGGGTCCATTTCATGGAATTTAAAGCAGATTTAAAGCCTATCAGACATACATATATACAAAAATGGTGTATAATTCTCCACATACAGAAGCAGCTGGCACTGACTAGAAAAAACACTTGACTAGAAAAGTGTTCCTCAGGTGAAGAGCAATGGAGTCTTCAGAATAAAAATGCAGTTCTACAGTGGTCAAATAGTAAAACAAGTTCAGCACTAGACTTCCTCTTTTCCACTAGGATCAAGAGACAACCTATTGTCATATTTCAGCTGACATGTTCTCAAGCTGCCTGTCTTCTCCACTTCCTAACATACTGCAGTGTTTATACATCTGCGTCCTGGCTGTTTTGGAGGCTCACCCAGCTATTCTGTTTTCTTACAGAGGCAGTTCTAAACAGATAGGTATGTTTGGTCTACAAGTAGAAACCTACCTTTTGGGGAGGATGGGGGAAAGGGAAGATCCACAGAAGGAATAATAAACTCCCTCGCTACTCTCAACTTTGGTGAACTCAGTTTTAAGACATCAAAAACATTTATTCTTAGGATTAAATGGTGCTAGGTCAGATGACAAAGAAATATGCCCTTGTGAGAAAATTAATTTGTTCTTTTGGAGAGATCTTGGTATTTTGCAACACAGAAGGATACCAAGAGATCTATCAGAAGGATCTGACAAACCACAAAATCGCAACAATCTTGTACACTGAAGATCACAATGGAATATGAAATTCTGTTGCAGCCTGTAGGTCAAGTATCTTCTATCTAGTAAAACAATTATGTTGACGACCCTTGAATTCAATTGCAGATTGTTGACCAGAAGTCACTTGCCTGTGGATAATCTGGTACATGCTACTGATTCTACACTACAAACTGGAACTTCATGCAGGTGTCAAAACACACTGTTGTTTCTATGGATTCAGTGGTCAAAAAGTTAAATTTCTTCCAATTGAGTGCACCCACCAAAAGTATTTAATACACTCAGCAATGCAAACTGTCTAGAAGGCAGCAGTAGAAGAGTGAGGTGTGAAGAAGGCTGTTTATATTTGCTTAAGAAACACGTAAATAACAGCAATGTTCTCAAACTTATGGAAGGCAATCTAACTGACAGCAGATAAGATTCTTAACTTAGTTCCCCCCTGCCAGTTTCTGACCAGCCTTCAGAGTTCTGTGTCTGCAAATATCTTAAAGTAGAGAACAATCAGTATCAGTCTCCATGCACTTCGCAAGACCTACATCTCTCCTAATAACTCTCTCTTCTTGTCAACTAAGCCAGGCTACTGCATGTCGAGTAGGGAAAACCTCCATCATTCAGTAAATGCACAAGTCCAATCCTAATGGCACAGAGCATACAGACCACCTCCTTAGCACGTCCACCATCCATCTATTTCAATTGCTGCTCCCATATCCCTCTGTGCTGTTAGCATAGAGGTTTGGGGACAGTGAAGGTACCTCCCCTGGCTCCAGTTGCTCTTCAAGATCGATGGGACAAAGTTCTTTATATACCTATGTAAGACTCTGTTATCTGCAAAACTGCAATAAATATCTTAGAAAAGTTTTCTGCTTACTCCACAAATATTACATGTAAGTCTTCATGAATTCTATAAAGCTTGCAAACAAGGAAAACAACATATTGCTTCAATATAATAAAATCCACACCATCTTAAACTGCTTATAATAATTTAGTCTAACTAACCATTCAACATTAAACTACACTACAATCATGAAAGTGCTGTTCAGAAAGATTTATTTTGCCTTGTATAAATGACATGTCCTTGATTCTAGGCTCTTTTAAATTTGTTTAAAATTTCCATCTCTCCAAATGCCAGCATTTTTGAGGTCAGCAACCTATATTCACCATGGTTTATGTCATGCACACCAAAGCTCAATTAATAAATTAAAATTAGCAAAGGGGGAAGGCAACCTGTAAAAAAAAAAAAACCAAACAAAAACCACAACCACCAAAACCCACATTCTGTAAAAAAAAAAAAAAAAAAAAAAAGTTACAGCTGGAAGAAGCAAGTGGAACTGGCTAGGCACACCTTAAATTAAGCCAGTTGTGTCTGCAAGGAATAAAAGGAGTACTGCTCTTGGCCCATACTGCTGGCTTTCCTAAATGGGCAGTAACTAGTTAAGTTACTCCTCAAGCAACTTTTTCAGTCCAGCCACATATACAAGCAAACCTCTGATCAAAGTTAGGCCAAGAACAGTATTTCAAGACCTGGGCTGTTTGCATGAAGCAACTACAATCATGTTCAAGTTACTCTGGTTAAATTTCTTTTAAAGAAACTTTCAGCATATTTCTAATATTGCAGTATTAAGAAAAATGGGTTAGGTAAGAAAAACACTGAAAAGGAAATAAAAACTTACCACCCAAGGCCTTTTCCTCTCAAGCATCTCAATTAAGTCTAGATGGCGCTTGCGCTCATGGTATCTCTCAACATCTTGTTTGTATCGTTCAATCCTCTGTCTCATTTTCTCCAAAGAGTTAGTTTTGTCTCTGCACAAGTTCTGTAAGAATATACATTTCATGTTTTACAATATCTACTTTGTGAAAACACTTTTCAGAAATAGTCCAACCCTCATGTGTACGTTAAAGCAAAAATTTAACACTAGAGTGGTCACTTTAGTACAGCAGTAATTAGAGGGGAACAACCCAATTAGGGGTTGTCCAGCTTTTTTCAAGTACATTTATCACATACTTTCTTTGAAAACAAATCCAATTTAAACAGAAATCCTAATCTGAAGAAAATACTTTAATCTTCTCTTTTTTTTAGTTTCTCAGGAAGTTACTCCCTACAGCTCAAGCCTCCATTAATCTAGACGTTTCTAAACCACAACTGGTTTTGATAACTACAAGTAGCAAAAACACTTGTGAAAGATCTTGTAGAGATTTGCAACAGAAACATGAAGGCTGGTAAATGAATGAAGCATGTATGAGTGGAAATGCATGCACACACACAAGCACAAGAACAAAGAGCAGAACAAAGGATTAAAAGAATGGTCTGTACAGCTAATGACAGACACTGTTCCCAAGACACCATTCCCAGCAGTAACAGCAAGGAGTACATTATTTCTGCAAACTTAACCAAGCCTGCGCTCTGGTAAGATCACAGTACAAGTAACTGTCAGGGAAAGACCCTGCATTCTAAAACCAGGACAGCAACAAGATTGCAGCTTGTTGCATACATTCTCCCTTCTCCTCTTTGCCTGTTAATATTGCAAACCAGGAAAAACAAGTAGCAGGCAACAATATCATCCATAATTTATGGAAGCTAAAGTCAGCTAGATTAAAGCAAAGGACTGCCCTGTAACAGCTGATGACTGCTATAAGGCATAAAAGATCTGTCCAGAAAAGTTGTTGCTAGTCAAGAATCCCAGAGGAGTGATCAGTACTTGGTAACAGGCTTCCGTTGTTCTCTGTGTCCAGACCACTTGTACACGTATCTTCGTGCTTATGAGCATGTCAGTGTCGGAGTGAATGAATTGATGACACAAAACTGGGAGGGGTGGCTGACACACCAGAAGGCTGTGCTGCCATTCAGCGTGACCTGGACAGGCTGGAGAGTTGGGCAGAGAGAAACTTCATGAAGTTCAACAAGGGCAAGCGTAGGGTACTGCGCTTGGGGAGGAACAACCCCGTGCACCAGTACAGGTTAGGGGCTGACCTGCTGGAAAGCAGCTCTGTGGAAAGGGACCTGGGAGTCCTGCTGGATAACAGGATGACCATGAGCCAGCATTGTGCCCTTGTGGCCAAGAAGGCCAATGGCATCCTGGGGTGCATGAAGAGGAGTGTGGCAAGCAGGTCGCGGGAGGTTATCCTCCCCCTCTACTCTGCCCTGGTGAGGCCGCACCTGGAGTACTGTGTCTAGTTCTGGGCTCCCCGGTTCAAGAAGGACAGGGAACTGCTGGAGAGGGTACAGCAGAGGGCTACAAATACGATTGGGGGACTGGAACATCTTTCTTATGTGGAAAGGCTGAGGGGCTTGGGTCTTTTTAGTCTGGAGAAGAGAAGACTGAGGGGGGATCTCATCAATGCCTATAAATACTTAAAGGGAGGGTGCCGGGAGGATGGCACCAGTCTTCTTTCAGTGGTGCCCAGTGATAGGACAAGAGGTAATGGGCACAAACTTGACCATAGGAAGTTCCACCTAAACATGAGGAGGAACTTTTTGACTTTGAGGGTGGCAGAGCACTGGAACAGGCTGCCAAGAGAGGTGGTGGAGTTTCCGTCTCTGGAGACATTAAAAATCCGCCTGGACGCCACCCTGTGCAACCTGCTCTAGGTGACCCTGCTCTGGCAGTGGGGTTGGACTAGATGATCTCCAGAGGTCCCTTCCAACCCCTGTGATTCTGTGAATTCTGAGAGAACATAAGCATAATTTGGTAAAATCAATTTACCACAGACTTTGTAAATAAATACCACCTTCTAATTCTGTAAGATCTCACGTTACATATTATTACGCTGATATCCCTACAGTCACTGCTCTGTGTCTCTATAACGTGCACGTTTACCTCCAGTTCTCTTTCCTTTTCTCTGAAGTTTTTCAGTTCACAGTGAAATTGGTACATTTCTGGAGGACCAATGGATTTTTCAGTGGCTTCAAGCAACTCAATCTTACTCAGTTTTGCAAATTCTCCAACTTTGTCCTACAAAGTGTTACAAAAGTACAGTATTAGTTAGAACAATGCAATACAGTAATACTGGATTTAAATACTGCAACTTATTTCTCATGAACATCACCTGTCTTACAGTTCTATGCCAGCGAAGGTAAGCATAGGATGACCATCTCACAGACTAGCAATCAAATCCTCTCAAACGTATTTTAAGATTTTATACACGGTTTCCTTGGAGCGGTTCTGGAATCATTTAAGCTTAAACCTTAGCTGTTCTTGGTGATTTGACAGCTTTTGAGACTAGCTGTTGAGGACATGGGTTGGTTCATTATTTTTGAACTGGCTAACATTCTTCCGAACAAGACAGTTTAGTACAGAATATTAAAGGTTTTTATTCCACTGTATTCTTAATACTGGTTCCCAGCCTGCTGAGGCTACATCTTCCCAGTATAAATGCTATGATTAACTCAGAAGTTAAGCAATGTAGAAGTTAACATTGAGGCTGGCAGCCAAGGGTATCAGGAAGCATTCCTGCTATCCAAGGCAGAGGAGCAGCTCAAAACGAAGACTGGAGTGAAAGGTGTGCTTGCCATTGTTACAGTGGCAGAGAGCAAATAAACCAAAACTTTTAACACAGTAATATTGACTGAACTGATATTTATGTACTAAAGAAAAAAAGCTCTTTTAAATACAGAAGTTATGTTGGCAGAATATGCAGAAAGTTCTGCTCTAAACAAACATTGCAAATATGTAAATGAAAAAAACCCAACTCCAGAATATTTATTTCCACAATATTAGCTCTCTAAATTTTAATGTTTTCCGGCATGTCTTCTTGAATGCACTTCTTCTTGAATAGAACAATAAACCAATGGTCGACTAGGCTCTGATAAGTGTTCCTTTTACTACCATCCCTGATGATCCACATGAACTGTGAAGGTCTTAGGAAGGAACCTGCAATAACTTTTTTTAAGGTGCAATTGTGCAGCAACCTAGTTATCCGCACAGAAATCCTGACATGCCTGAGCACAGATTCAGACATGGAAACTGCTTGTAGTATTCTTTAATCTTCTCTCTCCTTGAGGAGCTATTTTCCATCGGGATGATTCTACACTTACATAATTTGATCGTAAATATCTTTAAGTCCTACACTGTTCCTCAAGAAACTGCTGAGCCACAGATGTTACCAAAAAGGTTCTAGCAGCAGTCTCTGTTGCAACTGTAGAGTCATTTAGTAGGACTCCTTTCTGTTTTTTGGAGAAAGAAATCCAAACAACTCTTCTCCTTCACTTACCAAGTACAGGATCCAATCCTGAGGAACTGATTGGATACAACCAGAGAAAAGTGCGTGTAGAGATTGACTGGAAAAGTCAGGGATGCAGAACTACAGGAATGATGCAAGTAAAGGTACAGAGACAGTGCTAGATCTCAAGACCTTATAAAAATTTCCCTACATATTTGTTGTATAAGAACATCCCTACAGCAGCATAGACAGGACAGAGAGCTACCACTGCTAGTGCTCTACTCAAAAACCAACATGGGGAACAACAGCAGCCTTCCTTTGAGTATCAACTGACAGCAGGTACAAAACCATCCAATTAGCGAGCCTTAAAGGTCACACAGTTCCTCCTTTCTTTCACCATCATACCAGTATGCCTACCTCATCCCTCTCATTCTCTATGCTGTCCCATTAAATCACTGAAGTGATATAAAAGCTAAGCAGCAACAAAAACCCTCTCAAAACACAGCCGTCCATTTGCACCCACTGTCTTTCAAAATTCATTCATACCTGAGGAAGAAACTGGCACAGATTGTCCACCTGGATGTTCAAGGCTGCAATCTGCTCTTCTACTGTTTTCAGGGTCGCTGGCTTTCTGTTGATAAACCATGCCGATGTGTTGTTCACCACATGAATCTCACGTGTGATAATGATATTGCCAGGTGTCTTAGACCTGATTAATAAAAAGAAGTGTTTACACTTTTGAGAATATGCAAAGGTTACCAAGTGTCAAAGTATGTTAGGGTTATGGTATTAAAACTTTAAGATATCTAAATATGTACTATAAATTAACTGGACAGTAGCAGCAGATTCACGTTTCACATTTCAGAAAACCTCCAGTACTTCAGTGATGAATTAATCTCACAAGGAAAACATCAAGAATATTTGCAAATCTTAACTTAGAGGAAGTTATTTATATAAATGACATACTCATGCTGAATGTACAAACCATTCAGAAGTTGTTACACATGTGAATAGTTATATAAAAGTGTATTTTTTATATGAAATTTATGAAGTTTTAAAGTTGATATGCAGGAGGTGCACACTAACACCATGCCTCTGAAGTAAAAAAATATCAGTGTACAGAACTACATCAAGAAGCTGTGTACATACATTCCATTTGGGAATAAAAATAGTATCACACAGTATGAAAAATACAAATTTGTTTTCGTTTTCTGCTTTTAAAGAACAGCAAAGATGTATCAGTTGTCCATTTAGTTCTCTAGCTCAGCAGTTATCTTCAAAAATTTAGTCTGGTTAAGATGCATCAGTAACAAATGAGGAATGAGAGTCAGAAACTCTTTGAAATTTTGGTCACCTTTTTGATTTAGAAATTGACTAGTGCCTGTTCAGTCAGCATACTGTTAAAGATGAAGGATAAGGGCTCATAACAGTTTGGAAGCCGTGTACTTAGGAGACTTAAGAATAGAATTCAAAGTAGAAGCAAGTAATTCAACAGCTTCTAAGTGCCACAGGAATATGAACCTACTTCTTGAAGACTGTACGATTATTTCCTCACAAGTATCCACTACCTTATTTTAATATACCAAAGGTCTTCCTTCAAAAGACCTACAAAGGCATGCTCCTTTCTTTTATCAAATTAAGGACTTTTTACTACTATAACTCTTGATTTTAGTTACAATCCAAGGGCCAAATGCAACCAACACAGTGCATAGTTATAAAACTCAAATTCTAAAATTCCTGTCAAAAAACAATCTTCTGCATCATTGCTCTCTCACCTAGATGTTGGATTTAAGCATTTTCTACCAATTAGACAAAGGACTGGATTACGTTGCAATCACTACAGTAAAAATGCTAAGTCTTCACATACTGCCAGTCTCTCTTCAGACTTTCAAGTAACATCGGGATGTATCTATGTTGAAGCAATCACACCGTGTAACTGAAAAACATCCTACTTCCTGACCCATTGCTTAGCCAGTCTCCAAAGAATGTCTTACTTGATCAATCCCACAAGAACAAAAGTGGATACGAATTTTTCAAAGGCTTGTTCCAGTATATCTTTTTTCCTGAACACAATTTCCTTTTTATACAACCTGATCAGGGTAGCCAATTGTTATACTAATTAACTCAGGCTCTGAATCAGTTGATTAGCTCTATGTTCTACTTAGTTCAGGCAAACAGATCAGGTTAAGGCTTATCAAAACTATCTGTGCTACTGCAGCTCCATGTTAAGATCTCCACAAAAAATCACCCACTTAGGAACTCTATTAGGATTGTCTCTCTTTAGCTGTCAAAAAAATAAAAGTACTTGCAGGAAGCATGTAATATTGCCCTGTAATCACAAGTTATTGATGGAATTTTACAGAGTAAGTCCAAATGATTTTCAGTTGCTCTGTTTTGCAAAAGCTTACCTAGAATACTGCATTAGCTGGAATTAGATCTACTTTTTAAAATTTATTTATTCTTTTCTTTCAGTATGTGATGTTTTCAGTAAGAATGCAGAGGAATCCCTCATACCAGCAGTATCACTATAAGACAGTGACGGCAGAACATTTGGTTTTAAAATTTAGACTTTGTCTTTCTTTTTTCTTTTCTTTAAAAATAATTTCCAAGCCCTATGTCATGATGGCAGTACTGACTGTATCTGAATCATGTCAACCTTAAATTTAATCAAAAGCTAAACACAACATATACATCAATCTTTATCTATTTATTCTTTGTACATCAAGACAAGGTAAAATGCTTCAGAAAGTGAAATCAAGAGCAGCCATCACTGCTTATTTCTTATGTGGTAATTATTTAACCTTAAAATTTCAAAGTTTGGGTAAAAGAAAGAAAAAGTAAATCACCAGCTTAAGACAGACCTGTATACTAGATTTTTTTTTCCACAACTTTGTAAATGACTGTGTGGGGAAATAATGTAATTAAAAATGCATGAAGAAATAGAATTTTACTACTTACAGTTCAATTTCTACTACACCTTTCAAGCACCCCTGCTTTACAAAGAGACCAACCTACAAAATTATAGAAATTGTCATTGTAAAATAACAGTGTATTAAAATGTAATCTCTTACAAAAATATGTACTTGTACAGTAGAGTTGCTGTAGCAGCATATTTTTTGAAAACCTGCAATTAAAACCTAAAATTTATTTTGGCTGTGTATTAACTAAAAATAAAGGAAGACACTATTATCTTCCTTATCAACTAGCAGCATTAGAACTTCCTCCCCAGGTTAACAATTTCTGATCAATTTCAACCTCCAAAACTGAACAAATTATAAACAGAAGATTCACAGAGAGGAAGAAGTTCTCATGAATTCAGGGAACAAAGGCAATATAAATGAAAAACATTCTCAAATATCTGTACTAGTAGAACTGCCAATTCTAACAGTATAAAAACATATATATAAGCATGAAAAGCCAATAAAAATAGCAACTCACAGTGCTGCCATGCAGTCAATTTCCATATTTATATTTGCTCAAGACTGAGCTGCAACCAGAGAGTATGTACAATCATTTAGGTACCCATATTCAATACGTCAAAAAATCTACTGAAATATACTCCATCCAACCAGAATATCCAAGAAAGCAAGAGCAAAACTTAAAAATGTGGCAGTACAAACTTCCTACTATAATGTCAACAGATGATCTCTTGGGAGCAAAAAATGAAAGTAATAGTAGTACAACCCAAAACAATCCAACTTCCATTTAAACAAAAAATCAGTGGCTCCATGCTTTTAGATAAATTCTTAGACACATTAAGGCTATATTACTTCTAAAGTTTACATATACTTGGAAATTTAAGGTAGATTTTTTTTTTTTAATTTCTTCTTTAGTTGGTACTTCTGATCAAATGTTATTTATGTGGCATTTTCCTACCCCACTGGGGAGGCTCAGACATCCTGAAATACAACCTCCAGTCTGCTCAGGTTCCAGTACAATTCAGGTGTTTCCATTTCACAATTCAACCAAGACAACAAGTAGTTAAGTAAGACAAAACCCTTTGGCAAAAACCTTTGTCTCTGGACCAGGTTATTCTACAATTTGGACACCTTATTTTTTATAAAAATAAAGCAAACCAAGGAAGACAGTCTTTTTCTGCCTCCTTGGCTGGACAGGGCTCTTAATGAAATTCGATTAAACATGAAAATTACAAAAGTCCATAGTTACCTTATCAGCTCGCCCTATGAAAGAAGGTTTTCCAGCCAGTCCCAGGCAGATGGCACAAACAATGCTTGACTTTCCTGTTCCATTAGCACCTACAATCATGTTCAGATTCGGTCCTGGACGTACTTCACAGACATCATATGTTCTGGAAAGCACAACAATTTTTTGAACTGTATAAACACTATCTTACTTTGAAAAAAACTTACTTGCTTAAAAACATTCCATGATTATATTAAATATGACAGATAATTTTCTCAAATCTAGACTCAATCTTCCAATCCTGTTTTGTAAGAAAATCTAAGAGTGAACTCTAACACTTTAATAAACCACTGTGGAATACATTCCTCATGGCCAAAGTACTTAAAATAACTTTCTTCAGAACAAATTATTATAAAGAATGAAATGCAGCCACATAATGACAATTTCTATTGACTTTACTAGGACATCATATTATTCTACCTATTAAAAAAAAAAAAAGGACAGAAAGAAAACCAAGTAATTCAGTCAAGTATGCTACACTTAATTCCAGCTGCACAGCAGTCACAGGAGATTCCACTCATCTAACCCATGCAACGTACTTGGGTCTTAAGCTCTGCAAGAATCATACAATCATAGAACAGTTTAGGTTGGAATGGACCTTAAAGATCATCTAGTTCCAACCTCTTGCCATGGGCAGGGACACTTCCCACTAGACCAGGTTGCTCAAAGCCCCTTCCAGCCCGGCCCTAAAAACTTCCAGGGTTGGGGCATCCACAACTTCTCTGGGCAACCTGTTCCAGTGTCTCACCACCCGGATAGTGAAGAATTTCTTCCTAATATTTAATCTAAACCTCCCCTCTTACAGTTTAAAACCGTTACCCCTCATCCTATTGCTACATTCCCTGATAAAGACTGCCTCCCCACCTTTTCTGTATGTTTTCTTTAAGTACCGAAAGATTGCTATAAGGTCTCCCTTGAACCTCCTCTTCTCCAGGCTCAACAACCCCACTCTCTCAGCCTGCCTTCATAGGAGAGGCGCTCCAGCCCTCTGATCATCTTCGTGGCCCTCCCCTGGACTCACTCCAACAGGTCCATGTCCTTCTTATGCTGGGGGCTCCAGGGCTGGACACAGTCCTCCAGGTGGGGTCTCACCAGAGCAGAGTAGGGGGGCAGAATCACTTCCCTTGACCTGCTGGCCGTGCTTCTTGTGATGCAGCTCAGGATGCAGCTGGCCTTCTGGGCTGCAAGTGCACATTGCCAGCTCATATTGAGCTTCTCATCAATCAACACCCTCAAGTCCTTCTCCTCCGGGCTGCTCTCAATCCATTCTCTGACCAGCCTGTACTTGTGCTTGGGATTTCCCCAACCCACGTGCAGGACCTTGCACTTGGCCTTGTTGAATTTCATGAGGTTGGCACCAGCCCACCTCTCAAGCCCATCCAGGTCCCTCCAGATGGCATCCCTTCCCTTTGTGGAACTCCATACTGATACATCATGCAGTAGCTTTCTTGAGTGACAAGAACCTAAAACATTAGCCTGTTATCAGCGATTTTTTTTTTTTTTTAAATTGTATTTGACATCTTTCATTGTGTGCATCCGGCATGCCTACTGCAATAGCAACTACAGGAAGAGACCAAGCCCTAGCATGCAAATTCAAGACAAACCATTAATGTTGGTATGAGCAGTAACACCCCAAATTCATAATGAACTCCACCCATTCAATGTTCTGTTCCCGCACTACACCAAACACAAGGAGAGAAACTGAGACACTAACACCAAAGAAGAAACAGAAAGCAGTGAATGCTAAAACAGTAACACAATCCATGTACTTCTGGAAGAGAAGGTATTTGAACCCTTCATGCTGAGGCTTAAACTACTATGTTTGAAGTTTCATTTGACATCTGTGTGTGACCCATGAATTACGCTACTCAGAACTGTTCTCAAGGCTGACATGGAGATATCAGCATACCAGACGTAAGGAAACGGTCTGAAAGCTTCTACTTTTAACTATAATAGCTCCAAACAGAACCATATTCCCAACGCAGAGAAGCTAGAGAAACCATGTGCAAAACATAACACCACAGACGCTTTATCCTAATGGTTCCCAAGGCCTGTCCCTGCTGCCCTGTGAACATCTCCTGCACTTTCCCCTCCTCCACTGCTTGACAATCACCTAACGGGGATTAAAAAAAGCATGCAGAGGCTGACATGGACAACAGGAACCACCACCTTAGAGAAAGAAGGGCCGACACGACCACCACTGGGGAGCGCACCCCCACGGATGCGACACTGCACTAAGAACCCAAGGGACTCGTAATCCACACAGCACTGCGGTCCTCTCCCCGCTCTGAGCAAGGCATCTCCTTCCAGGGAATAAATGTTTCACGCACTCCCTCTTCCAGCCCCGACTCGCCTCGGTATCCAAGGCCTTATCAAGGCCCCTTGTTAACCGAGGGTGACTCCCCGCTCCGTGCGTCACAGCGCAGACCGGCCGCAGCGAGGGCGTCCGTCCCTGCCTCGCCAGACCGCTGCTCCAGGTTTGGCCCTCCTAACTTAACCGCCAGCTCCCCAGCCCTGCACCCGCTTTAAAACGGGGCGGGGAGGAAAGCCGAGGACGCTCAAGTTAGCCACCGACCTCTGAGACGGCAGTGAGTCCGCACGCCAGCGCCTGCAGGCGCCCCGCGGCTAATGGCGGCCGCCCGCCCGCCACAACCTGGAAGGACAAAGCGCCTACCGCTCACTCACAGAAAGTTCTCCATGAAGATCCTGACGATGGAACCCTCGACGAAGTGGGGGCGCGCCTCAGCGCTCCTCACGGCCCGCTGGCTGCTGCCGCCGGCGCCCACCTGACGGGACCCCAGGCCCCATTTCCCCGGCGTCGCCACCGCCATCTTCTCCCCTCAACCGGCGGCCGCCAGGACGCGCCCCGCGCCTCGCTCTCATTGGCGCGCGGGAAAAGGCGGGCAGACAAGAAGAGCGCTCATTGGCTCAGGGGACGGGACTAAGATGCGCTGAAGCTTTTCGTTGGCCAGCAGCGTGCCGCGCTGGTGCCCATTGGCTGGAGGAGAGCCGGGCGGTGAGGGAGACCCGAAGGGAGGTTGTGTTGCTTTCGGTTTCAGACGACCAGGCGGGAGGCGGCGGACTGGGGCTGTGGCTCCCGGTGCTGAGGCAGCCGCACGGCCTGGGCCCGTCCCGGCCTGCGGGAGGAATCCCTTCCCACCCCGCGGCGGGAGAACGGCGCCTCCCGGCCGGCGCGGGATGTGAGGGGTCAGGCGCTGCGCGGAGGGAAGTTGTCGGTGCCTGCGCCGCGACGCCGGAGGCCGCCGCCCGTCCCCCCGCACCCATCAGAAGAGGGGCGACCGGCACCGGGCCTTGCCATTAGCGTGCTTCTGGGAGGCCCCTGGCCGGAGCAGGGTGCGAAGCGGTTGGGGAGGCCTCGGGGCTGCAGCCTGCGGCCCCCTCGGCTGTCACCGCCCGCTGCCGCTAGCGGCCTTTCCCCGGCGGCTGGGCAGCGGACCGCGGCGCGGGAGGGCGGTGGTAGCGGCTTTCCCACGAGGTGGCAGCACAGCCGAGCAGTTGGGTGGCCAGTGCTTCAGAGGTGTTCACCTTTGAAGTGTCCTGCTTCATTCCTTTATGGGGACAGGCTCGGGTTCCGGGCGAGCGAACTCTCCTTGTTTTCATATTCCCACACCTCTCTGACTTTTTCTTATTTTTTAACAAAATAACAGGAAAAAACATTGTTTACAGGTGTTACCTCCAGAGATCAGGAAGTCTGCAGGAAGGATAGATGTCCTTTAGAAATGATCCTAGAGGAATGTGTGTGTATGTGAGATTTTGGCACCTTCACTGCAGAGCAGTCACCAGTGTCACTGAGACTCCTGCAGATGCCTTACCTTTCCCACATTTCCTAATTTTTTTCTCTCAGACCAACAGTTCCTGCCGGAGTACAAGACCTCATAACTAGCCAAAGCTTTTACGAGGGACCAGGAGGCTGATTAAGACTGCTGAAAGACAGAGATAAGGAACTGCTCATGCTTAAGTGGAACTAGGTAAAGGAACTGACGCGTAACTAGAGTGATTTGTCCTAGAAAGGACAAGGAAAACAATGTTTTTCCAATATGAACCAGATACCTGGCATACAGAGGCTTGCAAGGCCACCTATACCTAAGCCACTATATTTGTAATATCCTGCAAAGACTGAGACTGCTATGGTAAAGATACAGCAACAGCATCTTTGGGTATGGGTATAGCAGAATTGGGACCAATGAGGAAAAAGTAATTTAAGGCAGGTTGCTTCTTTGAGGGTAATTTCAGTAGACAAAGGGAGGTACAAGAGCAATGAAAAGGTTGTTCCAGATATAGAGAAAAAATGGGAGAGGAAAGATTAAGATCCATTAAAGAATGAAGGGGACTTCTGCTCCAACAGTATGAGTGCAGGTGCCCACAGATAATAATGAAGCTGACCTGCATGTCCAAGCCCACCAGGACATCAGCCAGCCTGTCTGGATAGCCCACTGGACTCTCCATCAGGTCCATGCCCAGAAGACTTGGTGTAGAATAATAAAGAAGCATTGAAATGCATCCTAATACTATGTGGTATGGAGGGGAAAGGATAATAAAATTGAAAGTATGTCATTCATAAGATTTGTGATAATAACTTTGCAATAGAATGCAAAATTGTCTCATTGTAACTTAGTCACATTGGTGTGTCTGATAGTTAATTAGAATATTAGTTGGTTTATTAGTTGGTAATGTCTTAATAAAAGTTGTAGTCTCCTACATCAGTTATGTCTCAAGCTTGCAGACCAAAAGGGTAGAGTTGGACTCATTAAGTAACAGTGACTTCCAGCCAAAAGAGAAAGAGGCGGAACCGTTTCAACATATTCCCACTGGAGACTGCTGAAGAGATCTGTTTTTCCCAGAATTTGTCAGGGAGCGTTTTCCAGGATCTGGTAAGTATGGATGCTGGTAAGTGCTGGGAAAAGGAGATAGCAAAGGCTGCAAAGTAGGCAATGCTTGGACCAAGAGGGGCTCTTGAAAGAAGAGAGGGTTTCCTATTTGACGGAGCTGATGGAATGCTTTTTATCTCCATAAAACTTTAAGTTTGCCAATGGAGAAATCTTAATGGCACCTTCCCTAGTTTTCAGATGTTTTGCAGCCATTCTTTCATTAGTCTGTGAATTTCCTATTCTATAAACTGATACTCAGCAGACACTAAAGTAATTTAAAGCCACCTTTCAAATTCTCCCTCTGTTTTTTAGTTCCTGCAGCTGAAATAGGTGGAAAGGCACTGTTGTTCCCTACTGGAGGAAGAATTCAAGCTTTTTTTTCTTGCAGTCAGGACAGTGCTTCACACCCTATGGATAAATACTGTCCTCAGTGGTGTCGACAAAATCATTGTACCAGTGAGGTCCCTACAGAATGCTGAATGGAGAGCAGAATAGAGTGCTTTTCTTATGTTCTTATATCAGCCTAAATCTGATTACTTTCATGGAGTGAAGCAGAGTTGCATAAATTGTTAGAGGCAGGAATCCAGTAGTTCTACTTTGTGCTTCATTTCATTTACAGAAAAGTCCCATCAGAAGTATGGAGAACCACCAAGCCTGATGATTTTAACCACTTCATTTTCACTTGTTTTCTGCTTAGATAATTTGATCTGAGTGTTGATACCAAAGCATGAGCTTTACAGAACAACTATAAAACTGTATTGACTCTTAGAAAACAGTCTATTGTTTCTGGTTGCTCTCATTTTCAGAATAATAGCAGGAGTGCTGCATTCATACCCAGCTGCCAATGGGGACTGTAGGTAGCTAGGATAGGCAGTTAAGATGTCAATTCCTTTTGGTTCTCCCTCAGTCTCTAGGAAATAATAAACTGCTTCAATCTGTGTGGTCAAATAAACACATTAGTACTGAATGTATTTAACTGAGCAATCTCTTCAATTGTTTGTGTCACCAAAATGAAAACTCACTAAAGATGCAAGGGGCTAGATTGTCCCAGGTGCTGTTGATCCTTATAGGCCATTAGGAAAAATGTATACTTTATTCTGAAAGGAGAAAAGGCTATTCCCACTTTTCAGGGCTTGTACCTTGCAGCAACAGCTAGAATGTGGTGGCTGTACGAATAATTGTTATGGCTCAATACAGGAACTTCCTGCAGCAGATCAGATTGCTTTGTCAGCTGTCTTAGGTGATGTGAACCACATATTTCATTCTCTTCATACTCAAAATATTGATTTCAGGCTATTATATTAGGTTCAGTTGTTTCTTGTTACAAGGATAACTGTAAAGTCTACAGCAGAGCTAGAAGGTGATTTTCAAAGTTAAATTTTATTAGGAAGTTATAATAATTTCAAAACAAAACCTTACACACAAACACATATAATCTTAAAAATTAACAAGTTGTGTGAATTCAGTTTCCTGTTAATATAAATGCAAGGCATCTGTGGTTGGGTAAAGTGTAAGTACATTCTCTGTGAGTGTACAAACCAATTTATTAAAAAAACCCCAGGACTTGTATGCCAGAAAACATGGCTTGAAAGGGTTTCATTTCATATAGTTCAAAATATCAGCATCTTACACTGAATTATACTGGAACACTAAAAGTGAGTTTGTTATTGGCATGGACGACAAATATATTTGTTACAGTAAAAGAATACAAAACCACAAAAAATTGCCAGCGGAGTGTTAAGAGTTTCCCAGAGAGATTTGTCATCATGAATAATTGCACTTAGCATGTTGGCTATTACTAGTAGCTAATATTTTGTTTTTTCAAAATAATTACAATTTCCTTAACAAAAATCCGTTTTGTACCCAACACAAAACATTCACTGAATGCAGATTTAAGATAACACAATATTGGATTTTAATTGTGCACCTTTACTTTCCTCTTTTTACCTATATACCACAAAGGTGAGTTTTGTTGGTTTTCTTT
>VFFE01007972.1:224419-294204 GCA_008921705.1 Burhinus oedicnemus
TTTTTTTTTTTTTTTTTTTTTTTTTTTTCTTTTTTTTTTTTTTTAAAGGCATTAAAATGAATGGTCTGTGCAAAATGGGAAGCCTTTATATAATAACTGATACCTCATGCCAAAGAGAAAAAGTATATAAAAAAACAGTCTAAGAAGCCCTGAGTCAATAATTTCATTGCAAAGGCAAGGAACATGAGTGCTCTGAGTTCTTCCTATACATTGGTGCATATTCAAACCAGTCCAGTATTTTCTTAAAACGTATTTTAAGATAGACAGTTTGTGCAGTTTCTCACATACAGATCTTCTATGCACTTCATTCCTTTCAGCAGACTGTATCTAATATTCAATTTCATTTAAGCTGTCAGGATAGCCTGATGAGAATTGAATTTCTTCCACTTCTAGAATACAAAGAAGGGGAAAACACTGTAATTGTTTGTATTTTTATCATACATAAGAATGCATAAGACAGAATGTAATTACCACGCTGGATTTAAATGGGACTGCCATACGGTTTTTAAAAAGTGTTACAGCATCTTTACTAGTCCAGATTCTGAGTATGGTCTTGCATCTTATTAGAAGGCAAAAATTCTGCACTAACCCAGCAGCCTGATACTACATTCAGATCCATTCAGTGGGGATTCAAGGGGAGAAGTATCACCTGTCTAATTACAAAAAGCACTGTGAATTGCTAGGTGTCTCCTAAGAGAAACAAAGGATGTTTAAACTTACCTAAACAGGGTCCTGCCTGGAACAGAATATCATCAATAGCAGTGTCACTTCTCACTGACACACCACGGATTGCCTCAAAAATAATCTGTAAAGGTAAGAGACAGCTTTTCATGAATCCCATAGGAGGAAGAACTAAATACCCATGCAGTTTATTGAAGGATCTAGTGTGTCCTGAATGCCTGCTTCTTGGCAAGAAACGTCTATGCTCCATCAGTGGACTGATTGCCCTGGTCAGAGAATTTGGGTGTGTGCTATGCCGAAGAAAGCCAATTTGTTAAGAAATTGCTGTGTGTTATAGACCACTGATAAATTTTCTCTAGTGATGTGGCATTTCTATCTTGCTTTTCAGCCCAAATGCGTCACTGTGTGTTGCCCATATGCAAGCAAGACTTGAGGGGAAAAAAAAGCATTACAATATTACGTTGTGGTCTTAACTGATGAAGCTAAACTTCCTTTTTAGTAAAAGGCTTCTTTTTTCCTAATTAATTGCCATGCTTTTAAGGCAAAGTGATGAAAAAAACCCCACACATCATCTTTGGTTAGTGACCAGTTTTTGTGCCCAGTGCTGTTTCAGTCAATAGCAATTTCAGCTTCTTCTTTGACAGAGAAACCAAAGCAGGCTTTGTCTCTGGCAATACTGAAATGATGGTGCTGTTGAAACCAAAGGCAGAGCTCTGGCTTTGCATCATCCCTTGCTTTTGGTGCTACGTCAGAAACACCATCCTGCAAGAAGAAGCCATTTTATCACAGCTTAGTGGTTATGTCAAATCTCGAGAGGGCTTTAGACAGCTGAAGGAAAAGAAATGGCACAAGTGATCTATATAAAAACTACCACTACTGACGAGACATGATAGCAGAACAGCATTTAAATACTTTAAAAAAATAATTTTGAATTAATGAACTATTTTCATACTTGCAGCCTATTAATGTCTTCAATAATTCCCTCCCTACTTTTATTAGTAAGAAATTACATGTTACTTCAGCTTGTTCAGGTGTCCATTCAATGCTATCTGCATTTTAGGATTTTTGTTTTTTTATATACAACCCAAAACTTGGATTCTAGCACGCAGTTCAGTTCAATATTCAATTTTGACTGCTTTTTGTTTGTTTTTCTTACCTGGTAGTTTCTATCACTTTCATATTCTATCAATCCCCTTAGCCATGAGATGCTTTGTTCCCCTGTCCTCCTCCACAAAGGAATCTCTTCATCATCACCTTCCTTTTTTAGATAAACACTTAATAATCCAGTTCCAGCTCCATACATGTGATAGAAAAATGTCAAGCACTGTTTTCCAGAGGTTCCTCTTAGTGATCTTGAAACTAGGTATGCTCTCTGTCCATAGACCATGTTGGATGCCTCTATATACATGTAGTATCCTTAAAAAAATATAAAAGCAAATATTAGCAAAGCAGAATACTTCATCTCACCATGTTAATTACGTTTAACATGCTCATTATATAAGAAACTATGATTGAAACTATTTTGATAAAGATTTTTATGTCGTAGACTGTTATATTTGTGATATTGTAATAATTGTGTAGTGTAATAATAGTAATATTTGTGAATGCTAATGTAAGAACACTTAAAAATTTCTTTATATCTGATGAAATACATAGCAACAGAAAGGAATACAAAGTAAGACAAAATCATAGCTGTTCTTAAACCAGGAATGTACTCTGACAGTGGCCAATTAATTGGAATTCAGAGACAGCTCCATGTACATCTGAGGGTACCGTTCTAGGCAACGGTTGGAGCTGATGCTATTAACAAAGCAAATGAATTTAAACACCTCTTTTAAATCACATATGACATCAATAATATTTTTCTTTCTGTGATCAAGACGTGAAGACACAAGTGAGGAAAACTAGACTCTCTAGAATCCATGAATGAATGAAAGATTGTCATGAACTCTGATCTGTGGAAAAATTAGTCATTAATTGGTGGCAGGCAAATGAACACTCCCCCTGCATCATTCGGTTATTTCTAATTGGAGCAAACAGGTGTATCTGAAGACTGAGGAGCAGCCCCACATCCTATCTGCTGCATACGGCAGCTGTTCTGTGTCTTGAGATGTACACTCCACCAGCAGGCAGTGAACTTGGGTTTTTGCAGCAGCTCTTCATGCTGTCCCACTGCTCCCTTTTTGTGGTGTTGGAGAAATCAAGCTGCCCTTCTGCCACCACAAGTCCTGGTGGTGAGATTGCCCTCAGGGGAAGAGAGGATGCCTAAGGATCAGTGAGGCAGGAGAAAAGCTGAGAGCAGAAAGAGCAGCCGGTGGATGCTCCAGGTGACTCATGATACTCAAAAGTCCTGTTATCCACACAAACCCAGGCTGAAGACATCCCCGCTAACCCGGGTTGTAGTTTGGTGGTGAGCAGCAGTAGAGAGAAAGTGTGAAAAGGAAGATTATCTGCAGCTGTAGGTCTGTAAAGAAAAGATAATTTTGTACAGTGTGTTGGAGAATTCCCAAGGCTATTTATACCAAACCTAGTGCAAGCCATCGCGAGGATTTTGACGTTCACTAGGCTTAAAAGCTCCTTGAGTGAAAAACCAAAACCTACATCTCATACTACAGTATAATAAATACTTTGCCTTTAGTTCTAAGGCCTAAATCATATTATAAACTTGTTGGAAAGACTAGATCTGCTCTTGGTTTTTTTAATTCAAATCCACATGTTTCTCAGCATGTCTTGCTGCAAAGAGATGTGTGAAATAAGGAATAAACATTGTTGTCACAGGCCAGGCTTAAAAGATTCTCTTGCTTCACCACTTCTAAAGTCAAGCTATCAGCCTCAGATCTCAGAATACTTAGTGATCTATGTAAACTGAAAATAGGTCTAAAGTCAGTTTCTGCCTTAGAAATCAAGAAAATTGTGCTAACAGCCCATTCCTTTTCTTGAGCAAGAAACTCTTAAGTGTCGCTCCTACTCTAAGGAGAGTATTATTGTCCTTGGAAACACAAGAGCTGAGATACAGAGTATTTGAAAGAGGAAGAAAAAACATATTATCTAGGGAATAACCAGGGAAAAAAAAGCATCAAGCAAACCTGAATCTCAAATCCTTTTACGGAATCGAGTTTGGTTACCTACCAAAACAGCCAGCAACTTTAATGCAATGTCCTGTTGGATTACATTTTGTAGAAAAAGAAGGGTCTGCCAGACAATACAGAGGTGGCCTACAGATGCCTCTCCAAGACTTTCACCCACATTTCAAAATAAAAATTCTCAAATGCACTTTAAAAACTGTATGGAAAAATTCTCACTTATTTTAAAGCTGGTGATCACACGTCTAGCTGATGCAGAAGAACTGAACAGCACAGGTAACAGACTTACAGACAGTATGTCATCTAATCCACTCTAATGTCATCTAATTTTTAAGTGGAAAAGGGACAGGAATTTCAATATTCCCTTTTGAAAGTCATTCTACAGTACAAAGGTTATCATTATTGAGAAAATGTTCTTGATTTGTAGATAGCCTACATTTTCCACTTAGGTAACTTAGCCAATAGATCTGGTCAGAATATGGTCAAATTTGTAAGTAATGTTTCTCATTTTTACTTCATAACACATAAGAGAATTTTTAAGCTTTAAAACTTATTTATCTCTGAAGGCTATTCATACTTCTACGTAGAATCAGTACTGTTTAGAATTAACAATGGAAGAACACAGTTTCTTGGTGATCTGAAATTTCAGGCCAAAGAGAAACATTCCCATCTGTGTCCACCTGTAGGATTTTGGCCATACAGTCCCACACACCATGAATTTCCATCTGTCTAGTCAATTTCCATACCTTGCTCAGGATGCAGCTATTACAGAAATTTTACCAGGAGATAGGAAAGGGAGATTTTGCTGAATGTGCACAAAGCCATCTTTTTAGATAAAGAGATCAGAAACAAGACAAAACATTTGTTATTTTATTAACTAGAAACATTTGTTATTTTTGTTAACTAGAAACAAAACAGTTTTCCAGAGTAACTTCAGTTAAGCTTGCATAGAGCAAGATTTCATATGCACAACTGAAATAACTATGCTTGATAAGCTGCTTGACATGATTTACACTCAATCACAGTTGATTTGACAGAATAATAATAGCTTTTGGTGAGTCTTTTGAGCAGGCCAACTGATTTTGTAATCCAGCTATAATTTTTAACAGATTGGATAGATGGCTACCATGAATAAGACAGCTTATCTGCAACTGACTTTGTAACTTGTTGAAAGAACGCTAACCACTGTGAAGGAGGGCAAATTCAAAGGCCCCAAAAGCAAGAGCCAGCAGATCAATACCTGGCTCCGAGCCTGGTGTCAGCAGCAGGACTTTGGGTTTTTTGATCATGGGTTGGTTTACACAACACCAGGCATGCTGGTGAATGACAGAGTACACCTGTCTCAAAGGGGGAAAAGGTTCAGGGCTCATTGAAAGGGCTTTCAACTAGATTTGAAGGGGGAAAAGGTTCAGGGCTCATTGAAAGGGCTTTCAACTAGATTTGAAGGGGGAAAGGGATGAAACCAGGCTCTTCACAGGTAAGCCTGGGGGTGGCATGCCAATGTCTGTGGGACGGGATGCTTGTGTGGTCCCTTGGTCTGCTGACTCAGTGAAGGTAGGTGATGGAGAGTCATGTAGCAGCACAGATGTGAGGGCCATTGATGGCTTAGAAATTCTGGCCATGCCTGGGAATGGCCAGGTAGGAATTAGGGCTTCTCCCAGTAAAAAGGTGGAAGGACCAATAGCTGAACTGAAATGCTTCTACACTAATGCACACAGCACAGGCAACAAACAAGAGGAGCTGGAAACCATTGTCCAGCGGGAAAACTATGATGTAGTTGCCATAATGGAAAAGTGGTGGGATGACTCACATGACTGGATTGCTGCAATGGATGGCTATAAACTCTTCAGAAGGGACAGGCAAGGAAGGAGAGGTGGTGGGGTGGCCCTGTATGTTAGAGAGTGTTATGAATGTCTAGAACTAAATGATGGTGACAATAGGGTTAAACGTCTGTGGGTAAGAATCAGGGGGAGGGCCAACAAGGCAGACATCATGGTGGGAGTCTGTTACAGACTGCCCAATCAGGATGAAGAGGCAGACAAAATATTTGATAAACAGCTGGGAGAAGTCTCAAGATTGCTAGCCCTTGTACTTGTAGGGGACTTCAACCTACCAGATACCTGCTGGGAATACAATACAGCAGAGAGGGAACAGTCTAGGAGGTTCCTGGAGTGTGTTGAGGATACCTTCCTGACATAGCTGGTGAGGGAGCTGATTAAGGAAGGTGCCCTGCTGGACCTGTTGTTTGTAAACAGAGAAGGACTTGTGGGGGATGTAACGGTTGGAGACTGTCTTGGGCATAGTGATCATGAAATGATGGTTTTCAGTTCTTGGAGAAGCAAGGAGGGGGGTTAGCAGGACTGCCACCTTGGACTTCCGGAGGGCAGACTTTGGTCTTTTCAGGAGCCTAGTTGACAGAGTCTCTTGGGAGGCAGTCCTGAAGGGCAAAGGAGTCCAGGAAGGCTGGACTTTTCAAGAAGGAAGTCTTAAAGGCGCAGGAGCAGGCTGTCCCCATGTGCCGAAAAACGAGCTGTTGGAGAAAAACGACCGGCCTGGCTGAACAGAGAACTATGGTTGCAACTCAGGGGAAAAAGAAAAATTTGGAAGAAGGGGCAGGCCACTCATGAGGACTACAAAGATGTTGTGAGGCTATGTAGGGAGAAAATCAGAAGGGCAAAAGCCCAACTAGAACGTGACCTGGCTTCTGATATTAAGGACAATAAAAAAGGTTTCTATAAATACATTAGCAGTGTCGTGGTTTGGGCCAAATTGGCCTAATCCGGTGGAACGACAGATGCTCTCTCTCTCCTGCTCCGCTCGGGAGGCAAGAGAGAGAGAGAAAAAGAGACTTAAGAGTTTAGAAGGATCTAAACTACTTTAATGAAATATTGATAATAAAATAATAAAAAGAAAAATAATGAAATATATACAAAACCGTATCAAGCTCCCAGGATGACAATCACGTCACCAGCAGGTGCTGGGGAAGTCCCAGACTGGACTCGGTGACGGACGGGAACTGGATTCCGGATCTGGATTCAGGATCGGGATCAAAGGCAGACGCAGAGACAGAGTCCTCCCAGGACGCCGGCCATTGAAGAAAGAGAGCTGACCCTTTGATCCCTCAGCTTTTATACTGAGCATGAGGCAGATGGGATGGAATACCCTTGTTGGTCAGTTTTGGGTCACCTGTCCTGTCCACTCCTCCCCGCAGGTGTGACCCCTCTACGCTTTTCCGCTTCCGACCCTCCAACGGGGCAAGTAACAAATTTGGCTGGCCTTGGTTGTTATAGCAATAAGTATAAGCAAGAGCCTCTCTGCATACTGTTCCTTGGCCTCAGCTGTAAACATGGGTCTTATCACTCTGAGAGCGAACAGTTTTCTGCACAACATGCTGTTAATTTCAGCAGTTAGAAGAGGCCTAGCTAAAAAGAAAAGTTACTGAACAAAAATTGGTCCTGTTTTACCTCAAACCAGGACAAGCAGTAAAAGGAGGAGTAAGGAGAATCTCCATCTTTTGGTAGATGGGGGTGGAAACATAGTGACAAAGGATGAGCAAAAGGCTAAGGTGCTTAATGCCGCCTTTGCCTCAGTCTTCAACAGTAAGACCAGTTGTTCCCTGAGTACCCAGCCCCCTGAGCTAGAAGACAGGCAGGGAGCAGAACAAAGCCTCCATAATCCATGGGGAAATGGTGAATGACCTGCTACACCACTTAGACATACACAAGACTATGGGACCAGATGGGATCCACCTGAGGGTAGAGGAAGCTGGTGGAAGTGCTTACCAAGCCACTTTCCATCATTTATCAGCAGTCCTGGCTAACGGGGGAAGGTCCCAGTGGACTGGAGGTTAGCAAATATGATGCCCACCCACAAGAAGGGCCAGAAGGAGGATCTGGGGAACTACAGGCCTGTCAGTCTGACCTTAGTGCTGGGGAAGACTATGGAGCAGATCATCCTGAGTGCCATTACACAGCACATGCAGGACAACCTGATCAGGCCCAGTCAGCATGGGTTCATGAAAGGCAGGTCCTGCTTGATAAACCTGATCTCCTGTATGACAAGGTGACCCACTTGGTGGATGAGGGAAAGGCTGTGGATGTTGTCTACTTGGACTTTAGTAAAGCCTTCGACATGGTTTCCCACAGCATTCTCCTGGAGAAACTGGCTGCTTATGGCTTGGATGGGTATACTCTTTGCTGGGTCAAAAACTGGCTGGAAGGCCGGGCCCAAAGAGTGGTGGTGGAGTTAAATCCAGTTGGCAGCTGGTCACAAGTGGTGTTCCTCAGGGTTCAGTTCTGGGGCCAGTTCTGTTTAATATCTTTATCAATGACCTGGATGAGGGGATCAAATGCACCCTCAGTAAGTTTGCAGAAAACACCGAGTTAGGTGGGAATGTCAACCTGCTTGAGGGTAGGATGGCCCTACAGAGGGATCTGCACAGGTTGGATTGATGGGCCAGGGCCAACAGTATGAAGTTCAACAAGGCCAGGTCCTGCACTTGGGTCACAACAACCCCATGCTGTCCTACAGGCTTGAGGAAGAGCGGCTGGAAAGCTGCCTGGCAGAAAAGGACCTCAGGGTGCTGCTTGACAGTCGGCTGAATATGAGCCAGCAGTGTGCCCAGGTGGCCAAGAAGGCCAACAGCATCCTGGCTTGGATCAGGAATAGTGTAGCAAGCAGGACTAAGGAAGTGATTGTGCACCTGTACTCAGCACTGGTGAGGCCTCACCTCAAATAGTGTGTTCAGTTTTGGGCCCCTCACTACAAGAAAGACATTGAGGTGCTGGAGCGTGTCCAGAGAAGGGCAACAAAGCTGGTGACAGGTCTGGAGCACAAGTCTTATGAAGAGCAGCTGAGGGAACAGGGATTGTTTAGCCTGGAGAAAAGGAGGCTCAGGGGAGACCTTATCGCTCTCTCCAACTACCTGAAAGGACGTTGTAGCAAGGTGGGGGTTGATCTATTCTCCCAAGTAACAAGCGACAGCACAAGACAAAATGGCCTCAAGTTGCACCAGGATTGGTGCATACCACCATCATCTTGATGGTGGGACTCGATAATCTTAAAGGTGTCTTCCAACCTAGGTGATTCTCTGATTCTATGAAAAGCCTTTTAAAACCTATGTAAGCATTAAAGTTCACAAGCCTTAGGGCAGTTTCACCCATCATACTGAAGTCAGTGGAGTTGTTACTGAGGTCCTCTTCTGCAGTAACATGATTGGATTAGATTGGATATTAGGAAAAAATTTCTTCATTGAAAGGGTTCTCAAACATTGGAACAGGCTGCCCAGGGAAGTGGTGGAATTGCCATCCCTGGAGGTGTTTAAAAGATGGGTAGATGTGGTGCTGAGGGACATGGTTTAGTGGTCGTTTTGGCAATGTTACATTGATGGTGGGACTCGATGATCTTAAAGGTGTCTTCCAACCTAGGTGATTCTCTGATTCTATGAAAAGCCTTTTTAAACCTATGTAAGCATTAAAGTTCACAAGCCTTAGGGCAGTTTCACCCATCACTGAAGTCAGTGGAGTTGTTACTGAGGTCCTCTTCTGCAGTAACATGAGCACTCAACGCAGTGACACAGTTCGTAACGTCCAAAAGTCACCAGGTACTGCCCCTGTTGTGGGGGCAATTCTGATGCAGTTTTCTGTGCACTTGCTCATGCTACGGGAGCCCCACTTGCCTAAATACTTTAAATTACACAAGTGAGGTTATGGAACAGATTTTTCAAGACAAAGGGTTTGTGGGACCTCTTTTATTATCTGTATTTTCTTCTAAGTTTGAACAGGAAGTTGTTGATGCAAAAGACCCCCCAACCACTTGTTTGCCTTTTAGTTTCAGGGAATATTCATGTAAACCAGGGGTTTGGAAGATGGCTTTTCTGCAGGGTGTGGAGAGTCATCCTGTCCTTTTTCCTCCCAAAGCAAAGGGCTACTTTAGGACATGAAGACCAACTTATCCATTTGGTCTGCAGATAATTCAGATAAAACATCATATTCTCAAAACCATCCATGGGTCCCTAAGAAACATGTTTACTTCATTTGATTAATAACTGTTCTGAACAGGACAGTAAAAATTTTCTCTGTGTTCTAGGTTATCATTTTGAAGTATTTTTGATTAACTATCAATATCTGTTCTGAAAATTCAATGTGGGGCTTAACTCACCTACCCCAGTAGTGTGGTCTCCTTTCGGCCCAGTGTAAGAAGTGGGAGTTGGACCCCTCCTCCTGTGCCAACTCCCACGACCTCTCTTCTTCTGGGTAAACACACACTCATCTTTTTCAAAAGTACACTCTCCAGGATTGGGCAGCAATAGATCTACAAGGAGACGATATTGTTTAAAACTGCAAATATATTAGACAGTTATATGGAGAGATTACAGAAGCAACATATTGCATTCACTCATCTGCTACCTAGCATTACTTACGCTAGTCACAAGCTTAGAAAAGCTAGCTTCAAAAAGATGTACAACTTAATTTCATTTTCCTCACAGCTTTGGGGAAATCTGTGCCCTAGTCTGGCTCACTAACATGTACTAATATTCTTTAAAACATCTCGTACAGTTTATTATCTCATCATAGCTCTTACTCCACAATGGGCTTTACCAATGTCATTTTCTTCACTACTATGGCACCCCAAGCAGTTTCATGAGCTCCAGCATGTATAACATGCATATTAAATGAGCCTTATTAAAATTAAAAACTCCATTAAACAGAGTTTCTGTGATCTGAAATCAAAAGCCGCATTTCGCTCTCTTATGTTCCCTTGGTATCAGATTCTAATACCACATACAACAGACCACAGAGCTGCAACTAATAGAGTATTTTTGTATTTCAATTCTATTAGATGATGCAGAAGAGAGAAAGTTGACAATTCAGGTGATCACCAGGAAGCTTCTGTCAGCTCTTCTGCTATAATCTGAATTTGTAGTTCAGGAGTAGACACTGAGCTCCTTTCACCTTTTGGAAAGGAGAAAGCCTTGATCTCTCACATACTCTGGGGCATTTTTTGGGCATTTTTTTGCTGCCATCAGTGACAAGTCCTCATATGACTATACACCTAAGTATCAGTTCTGCACCTTTAGTTCCTTTTCAAATTACTTAGGAACTACATAAGGCAAAACAGACAACTATTGGAAATGCTTTAGAAAAATGGCATCTTGTTTTATATATGTAACTTCTCTCTGTTCTGTAATGGTTAGCTGCCTGAATGCATGAAATCCAATCAAAAGAGGTCATTAAAAAGTTCTTATTACATGGGAATATAAATGACATGGTCGATCAGCCTCATAACCATTTCAAAGGCATGGCTTTATTCCGAAGAAGAAGGGGGTTATAGATTGTGCCTGTCTCGTGAGAATAGTTTCCAAATTAGGATACAATCATTGCCTTGTCAAACTTCAAAAAGCCACAGAAAAGGGACTTTGGGTGAGTTCAGAGAGGTTAACATGTGCATGTCAGAGGGTAAACCCTTACTCAAAAACATTCAGCTCCTCCCACTCCAGGAGGGAGAGTTGGACTCATCGTATCTGTCTTCATTAGAGAACTGCAGTTCAGATAAGAGACTGTGTCTTGGCCTTGCACAACTGTACTTCTGGACTAAAAAGAATAATGCTGTATTTTGAAAATAGTGCTTTTGGGTCCATTTCTGGTTTTCTAAAAGCCATTTGAAAACTACTTTCCCCTCAGTTGGACTGTTGTTTTTTTTAAAAAATTGTAATGCCCCAAAAGAAACGCTCACCTAAATACAACTGTGCCAGAGTCAGTGAATTTAATTAGCAGTTAGCTGGTACCCCTGTAAACAAAAACTGGTCCTTGCTGTATGTATGCTACTGCACAAATAGGATTTATGCAATACTTATCGGAAAAAGAAAAGAAAAGAAACCACAGTGGGATGAAGGCAGCTGTAGGATAGGCTTGGAAAATGAAGGTATGTGATGAACTCTTACTAAAAAGGGTAGCAGCTGTTGGACAACAAATATATATGGTCTTACCAGCAGCCTGGCAGCTTCCCAGGCTCAATGATACATCATCTAGTGCCACAAGTCCGCAGTCCCAGAAGCTTTTACACCAGCTGACAAAGACAACCTGCAATACATGAAGGAATTTTCAGGTATCTACAAAAGCAGGCACTGTTAAGAGTCTGAGTCTGAAATTCTAGATTTTTCCAAATGTGCTAATAATTTTGACATCTACAGAACAGAAATGATGAATCCACTTTGTTTTGGCACATAGTAATACTGCCAATGACTGAAATTTCAAATCTGTGGAGTTTAGATGTATGTTTTCATTCAATAGAAAGTGTCTTCTCACATCTTAGGCAAATGATGTATCTCTGTATGTGGCTTCCATTTTATTAGGAGAGTGTGTATTTTTTAGTGTATGAGAAAACATGACTCACGGAGGCTGTTGTGTTTTTTCCCCCCACAAAAAACAACATAAACAGTTCAAATGTCCTCAGCTATCTTATCCTTAAAACCAGGAGGTTTTATCCATGGAAAAATTAATTTGAAAGAGTAATGCAGAGTGATGGCCAAGAGAAATGACTGTGGCAAAACAACAAAGAACAATAGAGATGAGATTAAACTACTGCATAAAATGAGATTATTCAGAAGTGACACAAGGCCATGATATCATAGAGCAGGAGGCTGGAAATGCTAAGCATCATTCACGGTGTTCATCTGGGTTTGTAAAGATTAAGAACAGTGTCTGAGATGTTTTATTTGACTACACATTAATTCTACCATGGAAAATACAAGTCATCATGAGATGACAAAATAAAATGTAAAGAAACTATAAGATTCCCAGCTGCTCTTCTCCCAAGGTTGATACAGATCTGTTTGAATTACAAAAGACATAATAAGGTTTATTTTGTGAAAATACTGCTGGCAGATTTCTTTGCCTAACTACTGCAAACCATCTGTCTGACCACTGGGGTTATGACCATAATTTGGGAGGAGCTTTTCAAAACAATTCCTTTGTGATGAGGTCTGAGCGAGTGACTGGAGACGGATGAGTGTCACTTCTAACAGTTTAATATTCTGGAACAACTGTAAATACCTCAGTTACATATTTGAGGTTAAATACTGACTGACAGTTTCATGTGGATACGAAAAGGTTGTTCGAAGTCATTCATGCATTATTTAATATGTCCTCTTTTAACAGGCATGGTAACACCTTCAATACAGTCATCATACCGAATTTTGCTAGATTGCTTTACTTTGTAGTATTTATTTACCCATCTGCTTATAAAACAGCCTGGAACATAACTCCACTTTAACCATTGAAGCATGTATGGGTTATGCTGCCCAGGATGGAGCAATTTTCAAAACCATTTTCCATGGAGTGCTACCAAACCTGGTAATAGCAATTATCTGTCTGGTAAACTGTTACAGGTGTGGACATGAGGAGTGCGTTGGCATAGCATGCACAACTGCTCAGTGTATAGTGGCCTAAAACTGGCCACCTTTTTTTCTTCCCCCCCCCCCCGTAGAGCTGCTCTCTTAGCCTTAAGGTTTAACAGGACAAACATTGTTTCGTACTTTGTAAGTTCATTCCCAAGAAACAGGCACAATCTATTAAAAAATGGTAGCATCTCTTGGAATAAAGAATACAATAAATACTGACGTTGAGTGGACGTCATTCACCAGACTTTTAATAAATGCGTTCTGGTGAACATTTGTAATAAACTAAAGACATATTATAGTCCTAAACCCAAGAATCTTCAGAAAACCACACATGAAAGGGTGAGGTCAGTCCTCGTTTGTGAAACAACATTTCCACACTGTGGAATCATGTTGTAAGTGATGTTTTCCTATTGACATCATTGGGAGCAGGATCAAGTTCTTTATTCTTAAATTGCAATAACTTGTTCCATACAAGGTATGTAATTACCCACTGGATCCTGCAGAAAGCCCTCCATTTCAAAAGCATCGCAACAGTAATTGTTGGTCTCTCAAAGGCCATTGAACCAGTAGCCTTTGTACAATCGAAGGATTGATCTGTTTCGGTGACAGCTGTAACCTTGTTCAGCTTTGTCATCTGTAGCTTTAGTGTCACTAATTCTCCACTTGCTTTTTGTGGTCTTGAGTGACAGGTTGCCATGAGCAGACTTTATAATAGCACAGGGGTGGGGTGGGGGAGCTTGTGTTTGGGAATGTGGAGTTTCTAGTACTAGCAATAGCAAATGTACTGAAATTGTTCACTGTCCCCTCAGCTTATTTTGTTGTTATATTCTTGGCTTAGTTTTAAGCAATAGGGTAGAACATATTTTTATTCACAGGTCAAATTTATTCACTCTCACTCTGTCCTAAATGTCCTTTTTTGTCATAAAAGGACATCTTTGACTATTTGAACTTTACCTACCAAATTTGTATCAATTTGGATTTACTCAGCTACTCATTTGCACTCAACATCAGATCCCTGAATCCTTTCTACAGTCTCGATAGGACTAATCTCATGATACTTTTACATTTGTTCTTGTTTTGAATGAAAATATTTCCTAGGTTAATTCTTCCAAAAGACATTTTTATGATGTTATCTCATGCCTTGGATAAGAGAATAGGGGGATCTTTGTGCTCAGCTCACACTTTCTTCACAAAATATGACAGATGAACAACATACTAATTGTTTCAAACTAGGTAACAAATCCTCCTGGACTTGCATGCTATCTTGGAGGCTGAATTAAAAACATTATCAAATGCAGGGAGTTGTTGCCTATGTTACTGAAAAATAGAACATATTTTCCTCTCATGTCTCTTTTTGTTCCAACAACAGGACACAGCCAGGGCATTAGTTTCCTTCCAAATCATTGCCCCGATTTCTGGAAGCTGCTTTGGTTTATTTTCCAGTGCTTAATCAGCAGCCGCAAAGTATCAATAATCAGTTCTTAGCATTTATCCTGGATTATATCAGTAATGAGCAATGCCAGATGAGAACAGTTGGCAGAGCAAGTGGGGTTTCACTTCTCCCATGACATGCTGTTGGGTTGTGCTGGAGGCACTGAGTGAGGTAGAAGGGACTTCTCGTCCTTAGCACTCTGCATCTCTACAAGTAGATGTGAGTTAAAATGTATGCATATGAAGTTTATCTGCTTTTGGAGGAGAAGAAAGAGTATGCCATGCAGCAAGTTACCCCCATCGAGAAGTGTAAGGAAGGACTAATGGGGAAGCCTTGTAAAAGGAGGTGTGGAGGGACCTGGACTGAGAATAGGAGAAAAGGAGAGAAGATGCCCCCAGATGCCTATAGGTTCTGTGTATTTTCTTTCCTACTTGTTTATCCCCAAAAATGTAGCTCTTGCTCAATTAAAGAGCCAGACCAGCCACACAAAGAAAAACTGTCACAGCAGCCAAATCTGGTGATTTAAAAGCAAGCTATGCCTCTGCAGCAAATTAATTTACCTGATTCCATCATAGTGAATATTCCTAGGTTGAAACTACATACTGTATATCAGTGTAGACACAAACCTCAATCTGTCACTTAGACACACATCTAGGTTCAATTTCTTAAAGGAGAAAGGCAGTTACAGTGAAGACTGAGGTGGGTTTTTGTGAGGAGCAACTGTTGTAATTTCCATATGGTGACACAAAACTCAGTATTATGAAATCCAGAAATAATTCACACACCAGAAACAAAAGTGTGACATGACACAAAGAAGCAGTCAAGATGTTTTCACAAAACAGGGAGCCCAGCTTTTCAGTCAGTTATGTTAGTACAGAGCCAAATAAGCATGTAAGCCAGGGACCCATCACTGGCACAGGGAGTGGGAGAACTATTCTGATTGTCCCAGGGCTGCTCGATACAAATGTTATCAAGTCAGCCCAAATTAGTTTTAGCTAGTTTAATCAAACTAGATTTTAAATGGCTTGTTTTTCTTTGGCTTAAACCATCAGAAACTCATTTATCAAGAATGCAGTAAGCTATTAAGTCAAAATTAGAATGTCTGCAAGCTTCTGTCATTTAAAATAAATTGATTTAAAATGGCATTAACCAGGCAAGTTCAATTTCTTGCCATGTAAATACAACGAGCTTCTGCAGGAAAAATAATGGATTATGAAAGTTTCTACATAAATAATTGGATAACTTTGGTAATAAGCTGATGACATTTGAACAAATATTTTTGAAAACGCTTCCTGTTCAAGGGCAAGCGGGTTGCAGAAACAAACAATGGAATAGAAACATAAAGCTAACAGAACAACCCAGGGCCACAGGCTGCTAATGCTACATCTATATGAACCGGATTGCACTGTCTAGAAGAGAATACTGCCTGCACAGAAATGTACACAGGACACCAGTATCCTCAGCTGTCCCCCATGGCCCTCCTAGGTTTCCCAAAATCTGCTGTTACAGCTCTATTGTCTTTTCAGTGAAGCAGTTTCCTTGGCTCTTTTTATAAGAGGGAAAGGTTCTTGCCTTTAGACTGAGGACTCTTGTTAGATGATGTGGCATCGTAAATTTACAATATTAAGTATCCAGAACAAAAATTGAGAAAAAAAAGGAAATGTCATTTAAGTATCCCAGATACCAAAAGGAGGTATGTAGTATTTCATGCAACATATCTCCTTGCTTAGCTACTGTGAAGATGCAGGCCATATAGGTAACACTTTCTAACCTGAATAATTTTTACAGTTTCAAATATATCGTTTCCATAACTGTATATCAAACACCACGGACAGTGGGGTATACATTTTGCAAGTACTAATCCTCCTATTTACAGACCCTAATGTTCTTATTTTAAATAGGCATTTCCAGTGACAACTCTTAAAACAATTTCTTGTTTTAGAGGTGAGAGAAGGAAGGACAGAACGGCCATACTATAAAACTCCAGCTCATTCCAACCTCTTTAGGTTGCATACCTAACGTGGGAAGACTGATCAAGGGTTGTTCCAGAACAGTACCAAAAACCTCCTTTATTTGACACAAGTGAAGGTTTTTCAGAGGACAAGGAGGAGATGAGGACTAGGATGTCTGCCCTCCTGCATTTGATACCTGATTAGAGAACTGTGTCCTTTATACTACTAGTGACTTGGTCGCAGGGATCTAGGACTTCATCAAATATCCAAGATTGCTTTAGTCAGTTACCTATGACTTCAGTGGACAAGTAGGAGACACAGATTTCTCAGCAGCAGAAAGAAATGCTAGAATAATTTAATATTGAGTATCATCACAGCGATGATGTGAGAACAAAGGTCCAAAGACCCTCATATCAAGCCCTAGGAAGGCAGAGGGGTGATAATGGATGTTCAGGGAAAACAGTGCAAGAAACAAATCAACCATAAAGCTATTTGTGCTGTTATGTTCAGCTCCCAGAGAGCTGAAGAACTTTCTGAACTGGAGGTCATATCTGTACCACTGTGTTTATGGTCACTATGAGGTCTGTTTTCCACGAATTTGCCTAATCCCTTTTTAAATGCATGTATATTATTGGCCTCCACAGCATCCTGCAGCAAAGGATTTCGTGTTTAGTCAGTCCCAAAAAAGTCCTCCCTTTTGTTTGTTTTAAAACACGTAAATATTGAAGTGCAACACTCAGTCACTTAACTTTGCTTTCTCACAACTGCAACCAAAATTCGTTATGGAGGATGGGTGAAAAAAAACAGATGAACTCAAGAAAAGAGAGTGAGGAAAAAAAACCTTAGAGAGGAAGAAAAGTAGACTGAAAGAATGAAAACCCAAGAAATGCTGCCACAACTACTCTGATGGAAGCAGGGTGGACTGTTATGATGCCAGCTGCCTTTCTGAGGATTTGTTTTTGAAGTCTATGGGAGGTATTCAAGGATTAGGTAACAATGCAAAAACTTGCATGAATGGGTAAACAACATGTTTCCTTTTGAAAACCTGAGCTTCAGAATGGTGAACCAAATCTAGCAGAAATGAACATAACTGGTATAAGTAGACCCAATTGCACTCAAACCTTCATTTTAATCTAGGCATTGGGACTTTGTTCTGAAGTTGCATAAAATAAATATTTTTCCATGGTGGCATATAAACACAAACACACATGCACAATATTAAAATGCAGATTCTTGCTTCATGGTGCATATGAGAATCTCCAGGTTACATATGACATATGTGAATTTTTCTTTCAGTTAGCTCTGACATTTTCCTGCCATGTATTGTGCTGGAAGATTGGTTTCAGTACGTTCAATCAGATCAAAAGAATCAACATATTTCAGACTCAGATTTTTATGCTGCCCTTTAAGAGGCTTATACAACAAAGCATAAAGGGTTTCATTTATTTTAATAAATGTTAGCATTTATTTATTTATTTATTTATTCTCACATTTATTCCCTGGGCACTACACAGTATAAGAACAATACTTTATTTGTATAGGATCATAGGTACTTACACTAACTAAAAGAGAGAGTGCCTCAAGTAGAAATTGAGAAATCAGGATTTTAAATTTCCTGCCTTCTTGCTAGCATTATATAGCACATCTATTTGCAGTATGTACACACATATACATATATATATGTATAAACATTTATGACTTGCTTAGATGGATCATACCCACCTAACCTTTTCAACATGGTAGTTTCACAGTGTCATATTAAAGCCTGTTAGCCAGCTTCACGTTTCCTGCTCACAGAACTCAAGCCAACAGTCTGTGCCAGACTGCAGTTAGCTAATTCAAAAAGAACTTGCAAAAACCATTACACAAACCAAGAGACAAAAATCTGAGCCTTTTTATTTTCCCAGTGCAAACAAATGCGTTATCAAAATTAAAACATATCAGATGGATTTTATATAGTTTTCAAAGCCTTGTGAGTAGTATTCATAGTAGAAGAAAGATGAATGACATAGGTAATCAGGTAATTTAGAAGAATTCTGGCTGCAAAATTGTTAAGACCTTCAGGACTCCCTGGCCAAACCAGCATAATGACTGCCTCACTAACTTTACTGGCCATTAAGGAACTGCCAGGAGACTATTTACTGTTCCCACAGGCGCTGACCCAATCTACAAGTCACACCCAGTAATCAAGAACTTGATCAGCCAAACTACTGTGCATGCCTACAACTTCTTATCATCCAAGTCTAGACATGATGCATCTCAGAAAACAATATGATAGGCACATCACCTACCACATCTGTATTAGAGGAAAGGTGGTATCCCTATCTTATTTTGAGACCACCTCACTCCATTAAAAGACTGTTTTTCACTTGCTTACAACATTGCCAAGATGCAATGGTTTCAGCTCAGACTTTCCATGCTGGGTCCTTGCTTCAGGCTTGTTTTGGAAGATTCAAGCCAAAACTGTTCCATCATTTCCGAGAACAAGGCTAGGAAAAAAGGTTTTATTTTGCCCCTATTTAAAAAATTCTCTGAAAAGCTTGGGCACTCCTAGGCTTTGGAGCAGGAGCATGAAATGTGTCAGGGTTTGGTCTTTGTGCCAGAACTGTGCTTTCTGTCAAGTCATTAGTTTTTGAAAAACTAAAATTTATAAGAACTGGGACAAACAGGGGAAACAGACTGGGACATGGACAGGATCAGAGGGGAAAAAAATTGGACTGTCCAGAGCTGATGAGCCAGGCATAAGATGGGGAATTTGGGGCAGTTTGCTGCCTACAGGGCAAGATAGATACGACAACGATGCATCAATGAGGAGGTAAGAGACGCAAGAACAGGTTGGAGGAGACAGGACAAGAGAGGTCAAGCTTCAGTGAGCTTGTTTCTCTCATGTTTCTCTATACTGTCTCTCCCTCCAGAGCCTGAAGTGTAATCCCGGACTTGCAGGTTCCCACCAACTCCTTGCTGTCAGGCAGAACATGCTCTGATGCACCTCCATTCCTGGCCTACATTGAAAATGGCCATTGAAATGTGTGTTCCTCATCAGCTATTTCACTAGGTCCTACGCAGACACATTTTTACAGGTAACTAACCTGTGTTAGTTAGGCCACACAGTGCTCCTTCATTTCCTTCTGTTGGCTTGGAAAAGAAGAAACAAACAAAATAAAGCATGAAAGGACTTTTTAAAGTATTAAGGTTAAAGAGTTGGCCATGAGATTGCAAGGAAAAGCCAGAATCTTGTTCACTGTGCCACTTCATTCAAGCCTGCTTGTGAATATTACAAGCAGACAACATGTAACTAAACCAGATTTTCACCACTGCCTTACAGCAAGCAGAAACATGCTTGAACTTTGGCATCATTTGTCTTTCGTATGCTACCTTCTCAGCCGTAAACACATGTTGATATACTTTTCCATACTGACATGCTTCAGAACTTCACCCATTGTCTTCCATGTACTATTTGTCTAAGGAAAACTTCATAAACTGATGATGTACATACACGCACAGCCATAAGGAAAACCATAAAACTGTTATACAAAGTTCAGCACGTTATAGCTTGTGCATGATTTGTTATGGACCAATGGCATCTACTACATATGCAAGACTTCAACTTAAACCCTATTCTAAACCTGATTTAATCTTCCAATGCAGGAAAAAAGACAGCATGAGATAATAGGTTTAAACGAAGGCTAAGGTAGAACTTCACATCCCTGCCCAAATACATAGCTATTTGACTAAGGGATGTCTGAATTATGATATTCTGAACTCATGCTGAGCTCTTTAAAGCCTAATAAATCTCTTTTTTTGTGATACTTGAGGAATACCTCCTCAACAGAAACATTCTGCAACCTGTTTCCATGGGAAAGAAGGCTTTCCTATCACAAGACCTGAAGGACCCACTGAAGGTGCCTGAGAATTGCCAGAAGACAACAAACCCTCCTGCTGCAGAGCACGGAGTTTCTTCCCTCCTGCAAACCTTCTGGCTCAGAAGCAGCAAGGGTATTCCCTTGACTTCTCTATTCTCCTCTCTGCTGCTGTCCCCATCTGTTACTGCCTACAGACAGACTGGTAACTACAGACATGAAAGCTGCAGTTTACAAAAAGCTTTCCACCCCAGGCAAGCTTCCTCACACGTGTTTTAGATATACTAATTTCTAGGAAAATATAAAAATAGTTCTTCATAAATTCATATGGGAAAAGATTTTCCATGTAAATGTCAGATGCTAAAAATCCTGCCACCTCCAAGGCTATAAACCATTTTTAACAGTCATGCTCATCTGTCATCACTACTCACATAGTGAGTGAACCTTTTTAGCAGTAATAAAGAAATACATAAACAGGACAGGGCAGAAGTATGTTATAAGCTTGCCTTTTTAACCAATAACTTTTCATGATTTAAAAAAAGAGAAAAATACTTTTCTGCACATATTTTGAGATGATACTATGAGAGACTTTTCTATCATTCACTTGCTGGGCAGTAATAATTTTTTTTTTCCCTATATCAGTTGAATTATTACATTTTATGCATAAAAAATATGTACATAAAAATTCCATCAATTTTTTTAAGATATCAGATATCTGACAGAAAACACCAGCCAACAATAAGACCAAAATTTTCATGGTAAATTTCCATTTTAACACAGCTAGGCAACTTTTTTTTTGTGAACTTTTTGTTTTACAGTGTACTTACTTTGAAGAAAACCAAAGTTTTCCAATAAAAGTTAGACTCAATAACTACTGCAATTTCAAAAATTACTTTGTAGTGGGGAAAAATGCTTAAGATGCTTGTCTGTAATTCAGAAACACCTGAGTCACAAGACAATCTTTTATTCATACGTTCACAGTACTATCACACTCTGAAAAAAAGCTGGATTTATCTCAGTGTCATCAAGTAGCAATCCATCTGGTCCTTCTTAGATGACTCACAAATAGTGGAAACCCGCTACAGAAATCAGGATAACTGCAGAAGTAGCGCCTACACAAATTTGTGTAAAAGTCAGTCTTTGTAAAAAGAGTGGAGGTGAGGAATAACAGCAGCTTGCGGACTTACTCAGGAGGTGATGTGAAATATTATGTTACTCTTATGAACTTGCTGAGGTAACAAAGTGACCTGTCCAACCAGACATTGCAAATACTTCAATACTGACTTTTGGTTTCATATTTTAACTCATTGGTCGAGTTTAGGAAAGTAGGATCAGCTCCCCATTTTTACCAGAACTTACCAGTACTGACTTTTTAGATTAATTAAAATTAAGCACAGTGATGCGAATCACACAGGAAACAAACAAACAAAAATGAGTGAACGTGGAGCCTGCTGAAAAACCAAGACACAACCAGCTCTTCTTAGAGGTCCTCAAGTGAAATCTCCACAAATACTAGGACTACAGTCGAGGACACCAGGGCAACACTGCCCCATTCCTGGTACGAATTCCCTTTACTGGGGCTCCCATGGGAGCCAGGCTGCCAAGAAATACTCTACTCCACACCGCACTGCCTGGGGAACTCAATTTCACTTTGCAGGTATAGCTCACTTAGGCAGATTAGAAAAGTTGGCTCTTACCTTGCAAGGCATAGGCTTTTTGAAGGAGATTTCAGCTTGGGTCCAAACTCCCCTTGGAGAGTCCAAGACAGACCAGATTTTCTCTTGAACAACATGATTCTCTTCAAAGATATAAACAGCAAGAGTACCACTCATTTTGAAAAACCCATATAAGGCATAATAAAAACGCAGACAAAACTGTAAGTTTCCTGGCAGGGTTGGGCCATACAGACGTCCAATGTACCCAGGCTGTGATGTAAACTTCGTGTTTGCCAACAAGTAATAACCTGCAAGACAGTGCAATTATTGAGTATTTCTAATACACGATTAACACAGCTGATTTGTTATTAAAGCAGCTTCCGTTATTGCATCAGCTTGGTTATAGAAACAGTTTCTACTGGCAGGAAACAGATTATCACACTTTGTTTGAAAGGAAATAAGAATTTTTCTAAAAGCATCCTGGCTACTTCAGGCTAAACTGGCACGTGGCTAAGTTACCAGAAATAAGCATTTTTCAATTTTACATTGAAAAATTCCCTGGCCTGCTGGCCTCACTGGAAACCTGGCTGTTCCAAGGGTACTGCTCCGAGACCAAAGAATGAAGGATGCGGCACAAGGCCTATTATTCTGTGCACCAAGTATAATGAGGTGAGACTTTAGCACACATGATTCTCTATGTCAAGGACCAGCTGGAGTGCATGGAGCTCTGCCTGGGGACAGATGAGGAGCTGACCGAGAGCATATGGGTCAAGATCAAATGGAGGGTAGCGACAGGTGACGTTACAGTGGGAGTCTGCTACAGGCCACCTGGCCAGGAAGACTGCGCGGACGAGGCCCTCTATAGCCAGACAGGAGCAGCTTCAGGTTCACAAACCCTTGTCCTCATGGGAGACTGCAACCATCCCGGTATCTGTTGGAAGGACAACACAGCAGGCCATAAGCAATCCAGGAGGTTCCTGGAATGTGCTGATGATAACTTCCTTCTCCAAGTGATAGAGGAGCCAATGAGGAGAGGTGCCATTCTGGACCTTGTTCTCACCAACAAGGAGGGGCTGGTGGGGAATGTCAAGCTCAAGGGCAGGCTTAGCTGCAGTGATCATGAGCTGGTGGAATTTGAGATCCTTAGGGCAGTGAGGAGGGCGTGCAGTAAGCTTGCTGCCCTGGACTTCAGGAGAGCAGACTTTGGCCTCTTCAGGGACCTGCTTGATGGAATACAGTGGGATAAAGCCCTGAAGGAAGAGGGGCCCAAGAAAGCTGGCTGATATTCAAGGACCACCTCCACCAAGCTCAGGAGCGATGCATCCCAACAAAGAGGAAGTCAGGCAAAAACACCAGGAGGCCTGCATGGATGAACAAGGAGCTCCTGGACAATCTCAAACAGAAAAAGGAAGCCCACAGAAGGTGGAAGCAAGGGCAGGTAGTCTGGGAGGAGTACAGAGAAATTGTCTGGACAGCCAGTGATCAGGTTAGGAAAGCTAAAGCCCAGATAGAGTTAAATCTGGCCAGCGGCATCAGGGGCAACACGAAAGCATTCTATAGGTATATCGGGGACAAAAGGAAGACTAGGGAAGATGCGGGCCCACTCAAGAAGGACACGGGAGACCTGTTCACCTGGGACATGGAGAAGGCTGAGGTACTCAACAATTTTTTTGCCTCGGTCTCCACTGGTTAAGGTTCTAACCACACTGCCGAAGTTGTAGAAGGGAAAGGCAGAGACTGGGAGAATGGGGAACTGCCCACTATAGAAGAAGACCAGGTCCAAGACCAGCTGAGGAACGTGAAGGTGCACAAGTCCATGGGACGTGATGAGGTTCATCTGTGGGTCCTGAGAGAACTGGCGGATGTAGTTGCCAAGCCACTATCCATCACATTTGAGAAGTTGTGGCAGTCTGGTGAAGTTCTCCTGGAAAAGGGAAAACATAACCCCCATTTTCAAAAAGGTAAAAAACAATACCCAGGGAACTACAGGCTGGCCAGTTTCACCTCTGTGCCTGGCAAGATCATGGAGCAGATCCTCCTGGACGCTCTGCTAAAGCACGTGGAAAATAAGGACGTGATTGGTGGCAGTCAACATGGCTTCACTAAGGGCAAATCATGCCTGACAAACTTGGTGGCCTTCTACGATGAGGTTACAGTGTTGGTGGATAAGGGGAGAGCAACTGATGTCATCTACCTGGACTTGTGCAAGGCATTTGACACTGTCCCACATGATATCCTGGTCTCTAAATTGAAGAGACATGGATTTGATGGATGGATCACTCGGTGGATAAGGAATTGGCTGGATGGCCACATTCAAAGAGTTGCAGTCAACAGGACGATGTCCAGGTGGTGAGCATTGATGAGTGGTGTTCCTCAGGGGTCAGTACTGGGACTGGTACTATTTAACATCTTTGTTGGTGACATGGACGCAAGGACTGAGTGCACCCTCAGCAAGTTTGCCAATGACACCAAGCTGTGTGGAGCGGTCGACACACTGGAGGGAAGGGATGCCATCCAGAGGGACCTGGACAGGCTTGAGAGGTGGGCCCGTGCCAAACTCATGGAGTTCAATAAGGCCAAGTGCAAGGTCCGGCATGTGGATCGAGGCAATCCCATGCACAAATATAGGTTGGGCGGAGAACGGATTGAGAGCAGCCCTGAGGAGAAGGACTTGGGGATGTTTGTAAATGAGAGGCTCAACATGAGCCGGCAATGTGCGCACACAGCCCAGAAAGCCAAGTGCATCCTGAGCTGCATCAAAAGAAGCGTGGCCAGCAGGTCAAGGGAACCGATTCTGCCCCTCTACTCCGCTCTCATGAGACCCCCACCCGGAGTACTGTGTCCAGCTCTGGAGCCCCCAGCATAAGAAGGACATGGACCTGTTGGAGCGGGTCCAGAGGAGGGCCACAAAGATGATCAGAGGGCTGGAGCACCTCTCCTATGAGGACAGGCTGAGAGAGTTGGGGTTTTTCAGTCTGGAGAAGAGAAGGGCTCAGGAAGACCTTATAGCAGCCTTCCAGTATCTGAAAGGGGCCTACAAGAAAGCTGGAGAGGGACTTTTTACAAGGGCATGTAGTGATAGGACAAGGGGTAATGGCTTCAAACTGGAAGAGGGTGGATTTAGATTAGATCTCAGGAAGAAACTCTTTACTGTGAGGGTAGTGAAGCACTGGAACAGGTTGCCCAGAGAAGCTGTGGAGGCCCCAACCCTGGAGGTTTTCAAGGTGAGGTTGGATGAGGCTTTGAGCAATCTGGTCTAGTAGGAAGTGTCCTTGCCCATGGCAAGGGGATTGGAACTAGATGATCTTTAAGGTCTCTTCCAACCTAAACCATTCTATGATTCTATGATTAGGAACCATGAATACTCTACCAAAAGAGATGTGTGATTTTCAGAAGTTTTTAGCAGGCCTTTCACTATGTGGCTTCACTATACAACATTTTACAGTTTTCCCTTAAAAATGCCAACTATCCTAAGCCTAGGAGAGCTAAGAGCCTGCCATTCCTCCATATTAAAAGCAATGCATTAAGCTACTATTATATTTGCTTGCATATTTTTGTGGAACCATCCCTTCAGCCACTGCAGCTCAGTATAGTGAAGATACTCTGATTTATGGCCCTGGATGACTATTCAATAGGTGACCTTCCCCCTTTACATGTGGGGAGGCACAGCCAGAGTCCCAGCTAGGACAGAGCAATGTATGCTGATTTTTAATGGCAGGGAGTTGCACCGAGGCAATCTAACCAGTGTGCCGATGACATTATTTAACAGAGTGCAATGGTACAACAGGTTAACCTTTATATCCAGTTTGACTCTTCTAGTGAAAAGGAGTTTTGATTTACCAAACCCAGTAGTGTGATCTCCCGTTCTATACACGTTACGCTTCACTTTCACTCTGCTCCATCCTGGGCTGTCTTTGTCATCCTGGTAAAAATTACACAGATCTTCCTCAAAATTGCAGCCTGCCTCGGCAGGATTGAAAGGAGCTCCTAGAAGACAGATACATATGTTCTGTTAGGAAGAGCACAGTATAATAAACATAGGTTCTTGAAGCGCAAGGATGCCAACGGATACTCTCTTTCATCTTTCTTTGCATTACAGAACATAAGCATGTGCAAAGATGTTACGCATATATATAGTGCAAAGTCACAATGATATCAAACTATCAATTTTCTATTGTAAGTGGGTGTTATTTTCCTCTCAGCTGGAGCTGGGAGAAAGCCTCCTTCACAGCCCCTATAAAATATAAGTAAGTTACACATATTAAGAGCAGACTCCTCCTTCAGGACGTAATGCACAAAGACAATCAGACCATTTGTTTTCATCCTCCTCCTTCATTCAAAAGACATTTGGACAAAATGAGTGTGAGTGCACACATGTGTGCGCATGGGTGTCATATTTTTATTTCAGTTTCCAAGGGGATAACTTTCTAACATCAATATTTAATATTCTTTTAATGAGCACTTTTTAAAAGACCCTTTTGTAGTCAGGTATAATGTGTGTGCATATGCATGCCGTAAGTATGTAAGTCAAATAGCCTTTGGTTCATGTAGCACCTCATGGCTGCTGATCTCTGGAGCCATGCCTTGCTTACTTGAGCACTGCAGCAAGGACAGCTGCACCATTTATAGCGAAGTTGATTAAGAGCTAAGCTAAGCTCCCCAGCCCTGCTGATGGCTCCCTCTTGACCTGCAATGTGGAATTCATGGGTCAAGATTTGCTTTAGTCTGAAAAAAATCCCCCTGGTGAACAGGTGCTTTTAAGTAACATATTTCTGCTTCTTTAAAAGCCTCATCAGTCACTTGTACCAGTTGCTGGACAAAGGAGGGGCACAACCCAAAGCCGTTGTGCAATTCTTGGCCTGCGAGCATCACTCTACAGCAGCACGCACAACCCTTCTGCACAGAGGCTAAGAGGGGCTTCCCGGCAAGGGTAGGGACACAGGCGATCAGCTTCAGGAGAAGCAAAATTTTGGCACTGGCAAGGTGCCTGTGGTCTTTTCAGCCTCAAATAAGCCCGATCTAAGCACTGCCCATGTGTCTTTCTCTGCCTACAGAGAAAAAAGGAGGCAGCCCTGGCCTCCCCCCTGCTGCCTCCCTAGCCAAAGAAAACGCAGTTGGAGCACTAACAGGTCCATGTAGCATTAAAGACTCATCCTTTGGTGAGCAAGTTTAATACTCTGTTACCTTTTCCCTCCATTTGGCTAACATTGAGACCTCTGTTGACCAAAACTTCCAGAAAAATAAGGCAAAAACATAATGCTGTTGTATACACTGCTATGGCCGACTACAAGGAGAATAAAATCTCTTGCTTTTTGATATCTCTACTCAAAACAATTGAAGACGGAAACAGGAGAGGAGTCTGAAGGATTAACCAGCTTGGTTGTAGTTCAACAACATATAAAGCAAATGACTGGCATCCATTTCTCAAACAGAAAAAAAGCCCAAAACCTCAAAATCAGAGTTAGCAGGCAAAGCTCTAGCTGAACCTATCAAATTTACTGGTCATATTAGATCTGAACTTAGGCCATGATGGCATGACTAAATCAGGGTTGGGGCAGAAAATACTATAAAATTTATCCCATACCTCAGTGTATATAAGCCATCTGAAAATGAAAATGGAAAACACAGATGAGCACAGAGCTCTGACCCATGGCATACTGCAAACATAATCCAGGATTTTTGTTGCAAAACAAAGCAAAACCAGAACAGGCATTGAGGAGTTAACGAAACAACTAGATTTACTTAGCCAAGACTCATGGATTAATAACACACCTGGAATCTACCTCCTATTGACCTTTAAAGGTCCCTTCCAACTCAAACTATTCTATGATTCTATTGATACTTCGGCAGTGCAGGTAAGGCTAGCAGAGACTCCAAGCAGATAAAAAAGGGCAAAAAATCTTCTTCCTTCGTCACTTCAAAACTTCAGCCAAAAATTCAAACTTGTGACCAAAGGAATGGGTGGGCTCAGTGGGAAACCACAAATCTACCTTTGACTATTGCTTAGTGCCACAGTAAAACCCAAGCAACCAGTACACGGCTACTTAAGAGGCTGAATTCACAAAAAGTCCTTCGTCCCAAGTGCCTCTACAGCAGAGGTCACGTGGATTCAGCTGACTTCTGCTGCTGTGAAAACCTAATCAAATCCTGACAGACATGCCACGTTCTGAGATAAGTAATACTTCCCGGAATAGTGAAGACAGGAAGGTAAGGCTCCTGTTTTGGCTCTGAAGAACACCTCAGGGCATGTGGCATGGAAGAAGGTATTCCTTACATCGGCAATAACGAAAAGCCCAGGTCATTTTCTTCCTCATACCATCACACCTGGGGAAATCTCCCTCTCTTTCTGCAACAGGCCTGCAAGTGGTAATTTGTTCAAAAGCTAGGGGGATGCAAAACCAGTATTCAATCTAGTGCTCCAGACGCAGATTCCTGAGGTATTGTCTTTGTACAGAAAGCATTAAGGACTGGTTTCTGGATCAAATGAATGGCATTAGTGTTTATCTGCTGCTTTGTCACCAGGACGAAGAGGAGCCCAATGGCACCAGTCAGTTGAGAAGGTAGCATCTGCACATCTCTACCAAATATTGCAAATACTGACAGATGGTTCAGAGGGGCAAAGCAAAGGGGGAAAACAAGGAAGGTACATAGCAGTAAGAACTCATACCTGTCTGATTGCTGCAGTAAACTGGAGAGAAAGAAATGTCATCAAGGGCAACGTAACCTCCCTTTGCGCTATTGAAAGCAACTTCAAATATTACCTGGAAACGATAATCGTTTGTTATTCATCTACTATATCCACAACAATAATTTGGTACACATCTTTGTTTTTACAGAATTCTGATTGGATGTCCCAGACAGACTCCAGGGCATCTCAGACACCACTGCAGGTGTTGGGACAAATTAAATGTTATCACTTATTAGGGATATAAATCAGAGCCTGACCCTGGCACCAGATCTTTGCCCACTCAAAGTCAAGGAAAAATCAAGGGGAACGTAGCTCTTCTGCTATTTTATGAAGCATCAGTTTTAAAGGTAGAGTAAGGCTACTGTCGTGATAGCATACAAACCTGGTATTCGCAGTCGTCAGTCTGTATTGAGTATAACTCCAAAGCTGCCTAATTATTACTGTATCTAGAATCTATCTGTATCAAGAGCTAAAAACAAACTGTGGGTTACTCTGCTGTTACAATATCAAGTTTTACTGTTTTCTCTAAACATCCTCAGACACTGAAATCCGTGCCTTGGCATCAGCTGGCAGGGAAGATTTCCTTTGAAAAATTTAGTTAAGATTAGACTGAGAAAAGCTATCACTTGTTTTGTTTATCACAAAAATCAAACAATGTTTGTACTTAGCCATTCTCAAGGGACATCATTTCCTCAAGTAAGTGGAGGACAATCCGTAACTCTTGAGGAAGTGTCTTAAAATTTCTCTTAAGTATAAAAGCTCTGAGTTACAGGAAAACTTTGAGAAAGGGCCTGAATCACAAGGCAACCCCAGGGACAAAACAAGGATGTAAGGACAAATGCTTCCAGAGTGAGATCCTGTTCAGTGAAAGCAATGTCTGTGATGTCTTGCCTAGGGATAGGAGCCAAACTAGGAGAGCTATGAAAGAATTCTGAGCAGTCTCCTTCAGCCGGATGAAACAAAGAGGAAGACCATCTTGAAGCAACTGAAGAAATTATCTGCAAGGTTTAATCTTATGTCTGTAAAGTGATCTCTCAAATAATGACTGTGTTGGATTACACAAAAATTACCGGAGCAGAACAAAGGCCCATCTAGCCCAGTGTCTTTTTTCCAGCAGAGGTCACCTACAGAAAGAACTGAAGACAAGTTTTCAGTTCTTCCCTCACATTGCATTCCTCCTGGATTCTTTCTTTCCCACTGATTTGTCTAATCAGTTTTTTCACTGATCAGAATAAGGGTATCCATATTACATTGTGGAAGGGAGTTTTACAGTTATGCGATGTAGAAAAAAAATCCTCCCCTTGGTTTGTTTTAAAACTGTTATCTGGTAATTAAGAATTTGGAACAGCAATGTAAATTATGAGGAAAGGGGAATAGTTAATCTTTTCTGTGTCATTCATGATTTTTATGAACCTCTACCATATTCTACTTCAGTCATCTTTTTTTACAGGCTGAAAACTGTTATTTCGTTAATGTAACTTCTCCATACTTTTGATTTTCCCCATCTCCCTCTTGTAGTTTTAGGGTATTCTTTTTTAACTGAGACAGTTGGAGTTGCATACTCTGCTGAGCACAGGGGCACCCTGTGCATGCATCCAGTGGTACGACATCCTCTGTTTTGCTGTTTATTCCAGCATAGGTATTTTCCAACATTCTGGGTGGTTTTATGAATGCTACTGAGAACTGAGAGGACATTTTCACAAAACTAACCAAAGCAATGCCAAGCTCTAAGTGATCATTAATTAATTTCCATCTATAGCGCTAGGACTGTTTTTCCCCTTCCATGTTACTTTATATTTATTGAATAAGTAATTTACTTACCATTCTGTATTACGAGACTTTATCAGATTTAATCTCCTTTCCCATACCATTTGAGGTCTGACAATTCAAATGGATGACTTAGTCACTGACTTTACAGAGTATAAAAGGACTATGTAACATCTGATGAAAATCAGCTTTACGCCTAATAATTTCTGAAAATCTGCAGAGTTATGGTGAATTAACAAATAACTTACCGGGAGTTAAAGCAAGTAGAATGAAAGCCAATTTATTTGTAATTCGAGTATTAGAAGTGTATCTATAGGTAGAGAGTATATCTATATAAAAAAATTACATCTATATGTATAAAATATATGTTATATATTTGTATACATGTAAGTATATATGTGTATATATAATACATATACACTGTTTATTCCAATCTTGAGATATTTACATATGTATTAGATATAAGAATATATATTTTACATATATATAAAGGTATAATATATATGTGTGTCTATGTATATATACCATATATATATCCACACACATTTTTATACATGTGTGTGTGTGTGTGTGTGTGTGTGTGTGTGTGTATTTTTATACACACACATATATATAAAATGTTTACTCCAGTCTTCTAAGGTTTGGGGTTTTTTCAGTAAACACTCGGGAATTAAAAACTTTATTTCTTTCTGATACTTTTGAAATTAATTATAATAACCATAGAGAGCTGGCTTTCACGTCTAAGGACTACTGTACTATTAGAACCCAAGTTTGGACTCTATCTTCTGAAAGCACAGAAAGACTGAATTGCAGGATCGTATAAGGCAGAGAATAGAGCTCGAATATTTTTTTAAATTTTTCTTCTGCAGTGGGAGGCACGCATTATTTTATGAAACTTAGCATCCTCAAAAATGGATCATCAAGTCACAGAAATATGGGACTGACAGACCATTGATGTTATTTAGTAGGAACTGAAAGACCTCACAGTAGTAGGATTCTACAGCCTCCCAAGGTATTCTCTTCAAGCACTTTACCACCTGACTTCATCTTTGCTGAAAATCCATCACCAGTATGGAAAGTGATTCCTGCTTGACCCTTATGCAGTGGACAAAGGAAACAATAGACTGACAGCATCTTTTAACCACCATTCAGATACTGGATGGCCACTGCCATGTTCCTGACTTGGCCTGAGTCGGCACTGATGTCTGATGCAACATGGAAGTAGTAGCTGGACTGTGCAGGAATGATGGCTTTACCTCCATAGGGTACGGCGCATTGAAGTCAACTTCTGCTAGCGCCCAGTCCGCACTCAGTGCACTGTCTGTTTTCCAGATCTCCTCATAAAAGCCACTCGTGTCTCTCAAGTAAACGGTAAAAACAATGCTACTCTCCCGCTTAAGTTGGTAATAAAAAGATAAGCAGCCAGACATTGGGGCAGTGGTCTTTGGTGAGATTAGCTGGGCCACTTCCTGAAAATGTTTGACGTAAACGGAGTCCACATACATGTAGTGACCTAAAATATAAAAGAAACTTGGTATAAAGATGTTCTTTAAAGGACACAACTTGCAAGAAGTATCAGGAGATGGGCAGGGACTAGGCATGTATCTCTACAACCTGGACAACAGTGGATGATTCCTAGGAAATTTTAGTAATCCTAAGAGATTTTTTTTTTCTCCTTTCCTCCTATGTACAACCCAAAGTAATTTAGCTAAGATACCACTGGCGAAACAGCATGTCTCAACTCTTTCTTAAGTATTTATTCAAGACCTGTGTAATAAACTCTCTGAATTTTGGGAGCCATTCATAAATGGAAAAATGAGTTACAACTGAGCAAATTCCCTGCCTCCCAACAGCTCAGTATTTAGTCTTTTTCCAAGCACAACTTTTACTGAGGCAACCCAAGTAAACAAACAGGACTACAAGCCATGAGTTTACTCACATGTTTTACTCAGCAGTTCATTTAATATATCAAATGAATTGGCAAATAACCTTTATTCTGCACGTTTCACTGCTTCTATAATTCTGCTCAGTCTATCTAGGATTCTAAATGTTTTATCTTTACTGAATAGACTGCCTTTTTGTAAAATCCATAAAAAAGACTTTTGGGAGAAGCTAATAAACTGAAAAATGCACTACAGATGAGTAGACTCCCTCCCCCTCAATAGCCAATATGACCTGCAGGATTTTCAAAGGGTACAGCTTCTCAGACTTGATTTTGGGAGAGCTATCTCGATTTAAACAGGACACATCCATGTGCATGGATATGCTGTGCATCTGTAGTTTTTCTTCTACACTCACAGAAACACAACATCAAACCGTATCAGTTGATGAATGGAAAAATGGTTCTTCACAAGTAGAAAACTTAGAGGAGAATGAAGTGTCAAACTGACAGGGTACTTCAGCGTGGACACTGCAAACTGTGCCATTATGTTTGCAACTACACCACTACGTTAATTAGCTAATAGTGTTCTCAAACCTGGAGATGTCACTTCTCGCTTCACTCCACTGGAAGGAGGGGAAAGGGCCTGCTTGGCTATGGGTCTTCTCCAGCCTGCCCGCTGCCAGGGGGCTGATGACACTTCAGCAGTACTTGCCTGAGAAGTTCTGGGCTTCATTTTTGCTCTGCAGTTTTACCACGTTTCATAGCTTAATTATGATCTCCCTGGCTGATGTACCTTCAGAGCACAATTCTTGCAAAAAGAAGTCTCTTCTGTGACTTTTGGCTTCTTGGGGTCTTCTTAGTTGATGGTCAGCAGAGAGGTTTGATGTGAAAAAGAAACACTGTGGCTACAAGAAAACAGATCCCTCCCAGTTGGCAGCATTTCCTATCACATACAGTACTTTATTTAATAGGTAGAGCCACTGTCTGCTGTTGAAGTTGTGGTGAGTTAAAATTCCATCAAAATTTTACCAGCATATAGGTGCCATGGGGTGACGCTCTGTACTCAACTCACACAATTGTGAAATAAATAAAAAGGCACAGCGGCATGAGTTAAGGAAAGAGGATCAACCCTGCTTTTCATGATGCGACTCCTTGCGCCAACACAAGCGTCACGTTGTCTGAGACGTGCAGCGTGCTGCAGCAGCCAGATCTCCTGGCCGTCACCTGCCGTGGTACTTCATGCAACACTACATCAAAGGCTAAGATATTCCCCAACACTTCTCTGTAACTATTTAAAACATTCTCCTCCCAACAAGGTGTCCAGGACAGGTATTTCATACAGGGCAAGTGCTGAAAATCCTCTAAGTCTTTACAGCATTCTGCCTCCGACAGACTGTATTAACAGCACCATATTTGACCAAAAGAAACAGAACTCCTGAACTGTGCAACTTAACTGAGATTCTCCAAACATGTTTCAATCCCTTAGCTTTCCTACTCAACTTTCCCAATAGCCTCTGGAAAGAAAACCCCTGCCAGATGTACAGAGCAGCAGTACAGGATTTTAAAACTTATTGTGGCCCATACTTTTAGAGTCCACAGAAAGATTAATTTTCCTCCTGTCCATCCAAACTTTTATCCTTATTTTGAGTAATTTTGCAGCCTAGCAAACGGCATAACAACCTTATTATAAAGCTTACAGGAAACTTTGTGTGAGCTTCTGCAAACTCCCCCCACCTTTTTCTAATCCTTTTTTTTCACGTAAGTCATTCTTACCCCACCCAATGCCAGGAGAAAAGAAAGAACTCACCTAATAATTTGCAGTATAAGAGTCATACGTGGATCACAGACTCAAATTTTCCCCTATACTTCTGTTTTACATTTCTTGCTTACCCAGTTCACTGTTAAGTGTGTGGTCTTTGGGCAGGACAGACTGAGAATTGCGAATGTTCCCTCCACCAACAAACCAGTTGACATTGGGGTTCCAGCGGTTCACAAAGCCACAAAGATGATTTTCTTCAAAGTCACATTCTGCAATTGCAGACATCACCAGCTCAGTGCACGCGTTTTTATTACAGAAACTGGCAGATAGGCTATTGCTAAGCACTGGCCTTGTTTTACATATGGCAGTGCAGATGACACCTGTATTTATAAAACTGGACACAGCACCTAACACCTTACAATAAATGGAAACAAACTTAGCCACAATTTTTAATCCATTTTTAATAAAATTCTCATTTCCATCCTGTTCGGCCTGATCTATCTTTTCATTATTTGGCAATATGGAACTGCTGTAATTTAAAACCAAATAAAATAGATTTAAAATATACCACTTTATGAATTAGTCAGAGCAGAACTTCCACTTGTAAATCAGGGATGGCTAGAAGCAAAGCAGGGCTAGTATTTCATAGTGGTAATGAGACTGCTTTGTTTCCTTCACAGAGCCAAAGAATTGTGACAATTCAGTTGGACTCCACCAGAGCTCCCCAGAAATGCAAAGGTCTCCCAGCCTCCTAACCACTGAAATTTCTGAACTTCATCAGTGGTTTTTGGCAAATGTCATGAGGAAATAGCACTACGTGTAGATATCAACAGAGTTCTGACTCTGCAGCCTGCAAAATGCCACTGTAAGGAAGCATGAGCAGGCAGACAGCAGAAATAATGTCACAGCTGTTATGTCTAATATTTGCAGCGGTCTAGTTTTGTGAAAATATAGCCCTTGTTCCTGCTTGAACAATAAATAGCTTAAGAATGAATTACTGTATGTGAAATGTCTATGTATATCACAGGGACGGGTGAATAAAAACATGTATCAGTGTGTGCAACCTTAGCTTAAATAATATCTATATCAAATACGGCAGTCTACATTTCAATAAGGAAAAGGCCATTTCCTTTTTTCTAAACCCAGACCTTTAATTCAGTTTTAAAACTGCCAACAAGGCATTTTTTTCTAAGCAGACAATATGGGACCTAAGCAGACAGTACTTACCAATACAATATCCAGGAGTTATTTTAATTTCAAAAACTGCTATACTGGCGGATTTATCTTGTCCCATTTCACCTTCCAGTACAATCTGCACAATACAAACCAAACTGTAAATTTTAGGGTTTCTGTATTTCCATTATCACCCCGGACATTTAAACAGGATAAACAGGAGAACAAATTAAATATAAGTGGGGGGCTCATCATCCTTGCAGTCAGAGAGGTGCTTTTGCTGGAAGAGCTTTGCAAAATGCATTAAAGATGGAGTCAATGCCCTTCCTCGATGACAGAAGGCATGCTGAAGGACAATGAAACACAGCCAAAAAATCCCACACTTCATGTAAGAATATGGGACTCCAGATTCGTCAGCTGTGGCTATACGGGACGTTATTGTCAGAGATGTGATGTGATGGGTTTTGGGTAGAAATAATCTCCGCTCAGCTTCTGGCTCCTGCCAGAAGGGCCCAGAGGACAGGAATGAGTGACCACAGCTGCAGACCCAAGGCCTGGGAGGTCCCGTATCTGCTACAGGACGCCAGCAGCTCTGCAGGGCTGCCCCGAGCTGAGGCATCCTCGCTGCATGGCTCAGCCAGCTGTGCTTTCCCACGCATCCGCTGGGAAGAGCACCGTCTGCCTGACTCAAGCCACCCTTGCTCACTGATTTTAGGGACAGAGGGGTCAACTGACTCACAGGCTGCGAGCCCTAGAGGTGAAAGCCAAGAACAGGACCCAGAGCAGAAGCGTTGAAAAAGCAGCCTGTACACCCCCAACACGTGCACCAGAAAGCCTGTGGCATCTTCTGAAGTCGGGCTTACCTTGTACTTCTTTGTGCTGTTCGTTAAATCTAAGCTAGCTATGAGCCAGCTATCTGAAGGGTCCTTGGCTGACCACAGCAAACGATCAAAGCTTTCTCCTTCCTGCCTCAGGTACAGGTTGAGCCTGGCGGGATCAGGCAAAGTCTCTGAAGTCGTTGCTATCTGATAAATCAGTCTGACACAGCTCCACTCCTCAGAGTACAGCTCAGGGCTGGACAGCACTGCCTTCTCACCCGCATATGATGTATCCACAGAAATGTAATGTCCTGGGAACAGACACATATCAGAATAATATATGTCAGAGGCTCTGCTTTTGCATCCCTGGACAAAAGTACTTATTTACAAAGGAATGGTTGTTCTGGGGCTAGGTCAGGAGATCGCGTCCTCCACTCATTCGTTAAGCAAGTCATTTAACCTTTCGATATCCCACTGTACCCACACAAACACCACTTCATGTGTCTCACAGCATTTTTAATCACAATTTAAAAATTACTGGAAAACTTCAGAGAAAGATGTTATATCAGTGTAAAGCAGATTATTAAGTAAGTATTGCCTCCCAGAACTGATAGCTGTAGACAGAGGATTTGTTTGACAAGATAATTTACACAGGCAGGAATATGCTGCAGGTATATTTAGTTATTTTACAGATCCTTTTAACTTCATTTTTATAATTTAGATTTTAAAACAATACATAAAAAACACATTGCAGCCAAAGATTTCTAAAGCCTTTCTGGTGCAAAGAAGAAAACCAGAAAGATGCTCTGAAGTAGTAAAACTAACATGTACAAATCTGCTGATTCAAAAAAGTGCTAAATGTAAAGCTACATTTAAACATATCAGCAGTCTCAATGGGATTATTTCAAAAATTACTCTCTGGATGGATATTTTAGGAGCAGGGCCTAAAACATAACCTTCTCTGTAAAAACAAAAGAAAGGATGCGATGACAAGCTAAAATTGCATGAGGCCAAAAAAATGCCAAAGAAACAACATGTAGAAAATGGAGGCAACAGTAAATAAATCACAGTGAAACAAAAGCCTGGTCCTGGAGACCTTACTAACACATCAAAACCAAGATCAGGAGGGTAAAACAGGATACAGGAGTTAGAGAAACCTGGAATGCAATGCCAGAAACAAGTGAAACAGAGAAAGAAAGAAATTTTTTAAAAAAACAACAAACCAACAAAACAATCTAGGACATCCATGTCTGAAACATTATCCCAACAGATGATCTGGAAAATTATTCTCCTAAACTAGTGGCAATGTATATCAGACAAATCCCACTCCTGATACTAACTCTCAGCAGCCAGGCTGCAAGCAAGAGCCGTAAGAGCTGTCAAGGACTGTGTCAAGTCCATCCTTCAACCAGCAGCACATCACACCTACCCTCTTTAGACTCCTCAGAGCATATATTTCATATATTTATTCTTTTTTAATCTCATTTCACTTGACCACAGAGACTGTCTCAGTTTCCACACATGTGTAAGCTCTTGCTGAACTTGGACACATGAGAGTTGGACTGATGTTAAATATACCGCTTGCCTTTGAGGCACACCCTCTCCTCCCAAATCCTGCCTGAACCTTTCAACTCTACCAAGCCACCCTCGAGTGGTTTCCTAGGAGCTCCCGTATTGCCTTTTCAAAAGTATTTTCTCCGATGTGAAAAAAAATCATCCGCATGGACAGTCACTGCCCCCCCAAGGCAAACAGCAGGTACAGATCTGGTCTACGAGGTTCCCAAAGTCCTCTCCCACAAACCCCAGGAAGATGGCAGGAGTGGGCAGAAGCTCTGACAACATCTGAATCCTTGGGCAGCGCATGTTAGAGCATCCCCCTGCATCTGCTCCCTCTCTCACCTGCAGACACTATGCACAGCAACCCATTTGTACTGTACATTTTTGTCTGACAGATGTAAGATAAATGACTGCTGCTGACTTAGGGTGTAGGTGCAGCCCTGAGCTGTATAAGGGGCTGTGTAAATACAGAAAAGCTGCATTTTCTTTCCCTTTTTAGGCAATGGAATTTCTTTTGCCTCTTACCATAATTTCTCTTTATATCTACTGTGTTTGGTTTTAGTCTGTTGGAGGAATATACAAAATCAATGGTTAAGTACAAGTAACTTGTTACTGCAGCAGCACATGAAAGAAAAATAAATACAGGAATAAATATTTAAAACTAGGCACCTAACATGCCTGCCAAATACTTAATCTGCCACTGCATAAAATGTGAGTGCATAAAACATCCATTTGCATACTGATATCTAGTTAGTTCACAAGCGTTAGCACGCACAGCATTTATTTGCTGGCATGTGCTAGCCCAAGGTATGCATGTATTTTCACATGCATGGAGGATAGAGGGAAATCACCAAGGCTCTATCAGAAGTCGAATGCTTCTCACACATTTGTTTTTAATTGATATAAATGGCAATATCCTGTTCAGATGAAGAATTTGTGTTTTTAGTCTAGTCTGAATTTGGATCTTTTTGCTTACAAAGAAACCTACAATTCAGAATCCATGCCTGGCAATTTCAGTTTATATTTCAGCCCTGTTTTTGTCAGCAGTTCATGAGAAACTCCATAGGATACAGAGCCTTCTTACAATATTCATCTTTTTTTTTTTTCCCCTGAAATAAATTAGTGTCGACATAGGCAAACAGATTCACATGAAGACCTCAAATTACCAGCTATGGGTCTGAAATGGCTGCCTGGCTTTAAGACTTAATTATAAGTAGACTAAGGTTCTTCTACAAAAATAGTGACTTAAAAGAGAAAGAAAACCTCTTAGAGTTTCCAGTCGGGATGATTATATATAAACTTGACTCTGCGTTCTCCGTTTGCTGTACACTTGCTCTCACTTGTTCTGATTCCATACTGATATGAGAGCAAAGATCATGAACTCTCTTTTTAATCAGGGGTGGGTTTTTTGGTTGCTTAAGATTAATTTGACCTATTCTTTAAGTCTCCAGAATCGGAGTGCTCTCACCCCCAAGCTGCTAATCCAATGATCTTCTGGAAGTTTAAATGTGTGATTGGCTCCACTGAAATCAACGGGAGCACTGATAGACAGCTTTATGTGTAAGTTTAAATGCTTTGCTAATCAGGATCAGGGAGCCTGGCACTTTGCAGTATCAAGCACAGAAAATGCTAATGTTAAACTTCTTCCAAATGAATGCTGGCATTGACTAAATGGCCTTTATACTAAACTGTACTTCAGTAATAGCAACGACATGTGCCATTGCTGCAGAAAGGAAGGTCTCACAATGCAGACCTCAAGGACTGACACAGAGCAATTGTGAGAGCAAATCAATGCAAAGAGGGGGTTCCTTGGAGTAAAGAAGCAGACAACTTTCCACACTCATTTGTGGGAGTAACAGAAGGATATTTAGCAGTCTATGGAGAATTTGATGAATGCACAGTGCTGTAGTCTGAAATCTCTCATTCAAAATCTAACATGCAGCTTCATTTTGCAGCACGCCACATGATTTTTTTCCTCAAAATCCTCCTCCTCCAAATGCCCCAAGCGCTTAAGTTATAGCAGCCATTTAGGAGTTATCAAGAGAGGGCTCCTCTTCAAAATCACAGGAAAGCAAGAGAGGTAGTCACAAAATGCTAGCAAAAGCCTGATGACACAAAACACAGGCATACAATTTCTGGCTCAGGGGGCAGATGCAGCCCTATGCAGTATAAGGGTCTGTGCAAATACAGGAAAGCTGCACTTTCTTTCGATTTCTAGGGAATGGCATGGGGTTTTGCCATTATGGCGGACACCATACAAGCTTCTTCACAGACAACAAAAGCCAGGGATCACTAACTACCTTTGATTGCTGACAGTGAGCCGTTCCCTGGAGAAGGAAAACACCTACAGCCAGGAGAAGAGATGGGAGAAAGGGGACTCTCAGACATATTTCCCTGACCACTCACTCACTACTCAGGCTGGCGTGTAACGCACTTTTTACCCACGTTCCTATAATGATGTTTACCTTACTGTGTAACTTCACGGTCTTCTCCGTGACAGCTGAATCAAACCGTACAGGACCAAGCATGTGTTCATTACACATTCCTCCCTGTCCCAGCAAGATATTGAGCCCAGGGGCGGATTGGGACCCAGTGTTTCAAACCTATCCCTCCTCAATGCAACTATGCATTGTGGTGGTAAGACTCACAAAACGAGAGCTTTCTGTATGCATGTCTCTCATCTTGCTGCTCTAATAAGCAGTTCTGTATAGAGTCTCTCTCAATTACAGCTGGTGATATATTATGAGTCATTCATCCAAGTTTTCCAAATCTGTATTTAATTTTTTTTAAAAATTTACTTACCAAATAGGCACTGCTGACATTGGTCAGCAGTGATTATATCAACGGCTTAGGGGAAGGAGGGTTGAGACCAGCAACACTACTTTTTCCCCAAAACAGTGCAGAAACTACGCTTATTGCTTTCTCTGTAAATAATACAAACAAGACAAAATGCCAGACACTGGCTAATAAACTAAACCAAATTCCATTGACAAAATGAAAAAAACCAACTGGGATAACTAAAATTACCAGTTAGCTTTTCAATGATATATTTCCTCTGTAAAAATCTGGAAGGGTAACCACAGACGTATTAGACTCTTTGTGGGGTTTATATCTGACACAGCTGTTCGCTTAGTCCAGCAACAGTGGAGCTTTCAAGAAAAACTGCATATAAGCAGTGAGCTCCAAGAGAAATAGTACTAAGGAAATATGAAACAAAAAAAGTTTGGCAATTTACATTTGATTAGGCACTCATTTATACAGAAAAATTGCAAGAAATGTCTTAAAGTTGCCAGTCATGTTTGGATTTTTTCTGTACTTCCCATTCAGAAATAGGAAAAAAATATTACCAGGGATTCTCAGGACAAAAACTGATCTACTGGTACCTACTCTGGAATCTCATTGTCTGGATTTTGTTTGGTTTTTTTTTAAATATTCTACTGCCAAAACAAACAAAAAAGGCGGCAAAGCAGTTCATTTTATAGGACCTATTAAGCCTTCTTACACGTCCAGGAAAAGTTAGTTAAAAATACTAATGATATTGCCAGAGAGACATCATTCTACAAATTAAGTTTGCACATGGAGTCTCTCCCTGGGTACAGATGAGGTTTAGATGGAGGTTCAGAGTTTCAGCTAAGAACACAGAAACTCTACCAGCTACCGTATGTGAGATTTTGGGTGAACCTAGAAGGCCTGTGGCCTTGTGGCCAAATAGGAAAGCTTCAGACTCACCACTCCACTTTTCATTCCATTTCTTTTCAGTAGAAAGCAAACTTTTCAACTAAAGTGGACATTTTTTTGCTGACAATTTACCTTGAAAACCAGAATTGAGTGGATCAACTTTATATATGTACTATCTATGAGGTTTTCTGAAGAAAATTCTTCCTCTAATCAAAAACAGTCACCATGCATTTTGGTAAGGCTTTTTGGAGGGAAGAGTTAGAGGGTAAGGCAGGATTTTTTTCGAATTTTTTTAGGCAGCATCTCGGGAAAGCAAAAAATCACATGAGCAAGTGACTTCAATCGGAGGGAAAGGTTTTGCCCTACAATTCCATGAAGAAAGTAAAAGTAAAAGAAATCCCCAAACCAATCAAACACACAAAAGCCTGCATAAATATTTCAGCTGAGGCCACAATATTGTGCTGGGATTAGAGAAACAGCTCTAACTGCAACTATAGTGGCAAGTTTATAGTCAAACAAATGCAGTTTGGAATATTTTAATATCTTTCAACCTACAAGCAAGACAGCTGTTACCAGAACTGGATGTCTTTGCAGCAAGTTTTGGTCCATGCAGCCTTAAAAGGTAGGCAGCATCGGGCTACAGGGCATTGAGCCCTCGCCCCAGTCTCCATGCTGGATGCTGTGGTCCAGCTCCAGTAGGGTGCTGGTGCCAGCTTCCAGCTGGCTGCAGGCTTCCTCTTGCTGCCCTCATCTGCCTGCCATGGAGCAGGTCCCCTCTGGGCAGCCTTGGCCACAATGTCACCAAACCACACGTGCATAGAAAGCCACCAAGAGCTCTTGTGTGAGCAAGGTCTCTCGGCAGCAGCAGTGCATCCCAGGCAGCTGGAGAAAGCATCGCCTGTCAGCACCACTGCTGGACCAGAGGAGGACATCCGTCCACCACCCAGGTCCCTGGGGGATCTGCCCCACTCCCCCCTCCCCAGCCTGATCTGGCAGACAGGGAAGTGCGGCAACAGCCGTGCACTCTTGCAGGAATTGGTGTCGAACCACTGCCCCTTGGCCCTTGGGAGACTTGGGGCAGGAGTTTCTCCCCCAAGAGACAGATGCACGGATGATGCACAGGGGGCTGAGTGGTGAACCCTGGCCGGTGTGAATGAAAGTAGAGGCTCAGTCCCTAATCATCCAGTCTGGTGCCATGATTAAAGCTACTCAACCCCGCGGGGCAAAACTGGTATTTTCATTCCCATCAAGCCGCAGATGGCTTTATTTCTGGTAAGCCATTAGAGTCGCACCAGAAGAACTGCATAGTATACACTGGGACCAATTAGTGTCGCCACCATAGGAAAAAACTTTTCGGTCTTTAAACCTCCTTGTCTCCTCCGTGGTTTCTTAAAAGCAGCTCTGTGAAAATAGCTGAGGGATGGAGAAGCAGAGGGTGGTCTGTGTTTGTTGTCTGCAGTGACTGGCATGCACTGCTACTGTCACAGCTTTTCCTCCTCCTGTGTCTGCAGGGGTACCTGAAACCTAAAGTTGTCACTTTTCTGCAGCAAAAGCCCATGGTCCCGCCTGGCTCGTCCCAGCTGCCAGACACACACACACACACACCCCCCGCCCGGGCAGGGAGGGCACCTGAGGACCCCGATAAATCTGCCCCTGTGCTACTCAGCTTCTTCAGGGGGAACAATGGGGTTTCCAGGCAACTTCCACAAAGCTGAGTAGTATTTACTGGAAAGAAAAGTGTTTTGTAGAAAACCACAGCCTCGGGCGGTGAACACACCGTGGGTTGGCTCAGGCTGGATGGACAGCCCTGGCAACAGGAGCTTCCCCGCAGCAGCTTTCTCTCCAGCTCCCCTTACTTCACACACAGAGTCTTCCTCCCAGGACTGACGTTTATCATTTGATCCTTTGTTTGCCAAGGCCACCAGACCGGCCAGAGGGCTCATGTTCCCCGACGCGGGGGGATGAACCTTCAAAGGCTCCTTTCCCAGCCAAGGGCTTGGCTTAACTACCAGCCCCACCTCCTGCCCTGCCCTTTGCTCCCCCAGAAAGTTCAGAAATACAGCTGTTAGCAAGACCGTCAAAAACCATAAAAGTAATAAAATTAGCCCTGAAACACTCTGTTACTGCGGCATCTGGTCGCAGCTACCTACCACACTGGCCATGCCTTCCAGCCCCGATCTGTCAGCGTGCCTGTGGAAGCCTGGCAAAGGTCCAGCTTGTGCTGCCGTTTTCTGTTTCTGATTTAGAGGAGTTGCTCCATGGCTCTGGGGATGCTTGAACTTGTATAAGCTTTTTGGCAACAACTGGGTCCTCTCCTTGCTCTCCCTCTTGAAGTCCCGAGATCCTTACATCATGCACCAGTCACAACAGATCTTCTGTTTGTTCCAAACACAAGCAGTGGGGTTTGTTTTCTTTCACAATGACCTCACAGATTTTCATACACTTTTCAAGTTTCCTTTCTGTTTGTTCCAACCAACCCATCAGTCCCAGTGAGCTGGTGTTCAGACCACTTGGTTCTCCTTTTCACACTGTTCATTTTGTAATTTTGACAACTTTTTATCTGCTGACACAAAGGCTGCCAGGTTCTTCTCCGGTATCTCTGGTTTTCCTTGCAACAGCTCTTTCAAAAAGCCATCTCTGTGATTTCTATTAGCTGGCATACTTGAGCAGGACATAGGTAAGATTTGCAGACATAAGAATCTCTGCTGTGAATTTCTGAATTGGAAATAATTCAGAAAAGCCTTTTATTTATTCTTTGGCATCCTAAATCAGTTTCCATTGTCCCCAGTGCATGAGGAATATTAAAGATAAAAACCAGATAGAGTAGAAATCATCAGGCATCTATTTGTTCACAGTGCTCATCTCTCTCATTACTAGCTCTATCCCTTTGCTAAATCATGTTTCCACCAGGATCAAGCACACAAGGGAAAGCACTGTGATAGCTCTTCCAGCACAGCTGCTTGTCCCAGCAGAGCGCATCACAGGGCTGCCTTGCTTCAGCAAAAGAATGTGACATTTCACTCCTATAGTGTTCCCTTGCCTTATGTTGTCTTATTTACTTTGTTCATTGCTCCTTTCACTTATTTATGCAGATGCAAATGGTGGGATGTGGAGTATGCCTGTTAACGTATTACGAGCTCTGCTTTATATTATGTGCTAAGCACGTCTCAGCCTGCTCAAGGCAAACCTACCCATCCACAGTCCACACAGCTTTGGCACTTTTTTGAAGAAAAATCCATCAGATTTGCAACCCAGAACAAACTTTGGCCCACACCCCACAGGGGGAACCAACACAAGGAAGTTGGTGAGACAGACCACGAGACAGGGGACTTCTTGTTGCGTTTTAAGAGAGGGGGTTTCTGGGGCCACACTTCTCAAATCAGAGTGACAAGCACAGCCACAGGGAGTAAGAGTTTGAGAAAAGAGAGAGATGCTCCAACCCAGCCAACCCTGATTTGGTTGCCACATGTCAGGACTTCCATTAATCTGGAAGACCATGCTTTTCTGCTTCAAAAGCAAAGACTTCTTCATTGAGAAACTTCCTTGGTATGCTCCAAAGGGGTTAAACTAAAAGCCCATGGGAAATCCAAGCAAAACTCTGAAGCAAACCTGCACTCAGCCAGGGAAGCAGGAATATTCTGGTCACAACAAGCAGTGTCCCCGGGAGGGAGAGGACAAGTGAGTCTTGGAGCTGGGGCGAGTAGGAACAAAAGTCTACCCAGCATGACTTGGCTTAGGTGCACAAGGAAGCGGGGTCACAGTGTGCAAGGGGGTCCTGGGCCAGGCTGCAACACTGCCCGTGGGGAAAGAAAAAACCCTCAACTGATAGCCTTATGGAGAGCATCTGCAAACCACAGGGACTCATGCAGTGGAAGATTATAAAAGCAAAACTTTTCTACTGCATGGATCAGGTCTCTCTGCATCTGCCAAATCACTCGGCCTACTGCATTACCCCCAAAACCAGCTCATCTGCCTAAATGCTCGTCTGTCTCCCCCAGCTACGTCGGATCAACTAATAAAATGTAACCTCTACCCACCAGCCTTGTCCCTCCAAGGAAAGTTACGCATGTGCTTGGCCTATATGAATTGCATTTACTCCGATACTCACCTGGGCCTCAGGTCCGACACAGACTGAAATATTACTGGGTTTAAAAATATCTGAAAAATTTATTTGGTTTCCCTGGCTTCAGATGTTCAAGTCTTGTGAGTCTGGTTTCCTGCTTTCTGTAAGCTTTGTGGCTTTATACTCTTTTTTTATATCAGGATCATTAGGATGGCTGGCAGGCTCACGGCGAGCTGATCAGAGATCTTACATGACAAAATACAAACAGAACTGCTAACAGACGAGGTACATATTTATACCCATGTCCTGAAATAGCTGGCTACAGAAAGTGCTTACAGGTGAGCTAATCAGATCCTGACAGGTGCTAGTGGTCACCTGGTAGAAGGTCACCTGAGGGAATCAGCCTAGCCACGCCATCACTTTCCAAAAGCTGTTGGAGGTCTCCATCTTGTAACTTGTTTATCACCGGCTGCTGCTGCGGCAGCCCCTAAGCTTCTGCTGTGTTTACTCAATGGCCACTCTCGAGTAATCCACTCTAAGCGAGAAAGCAGCCGCAGTGACTCATCTTCTGCCCCAGCAAGCTTCATCCTGGACCAAGAACATGCAATGGTGAAGACTCAGCGTCTGCAACCACAAAACCTGCAGCCAAGGAACACATCTATGTTGAACATCGCAACCACCAGGACCATGGCTAATATTTCCTGGAGCTCTGCAAAACTGCACCCGGCAGTTAGCCACTTCAAAGATCAGCACTGGTGGCTTCAATGTACCAGGGATGCTTCTAGGCTTGCAGTTCTGTACATCATTCCTGGCTGGCAGGCGGCTGGTAGCAATTGAGGATGTGTGTGAGTGTGCACAGACAGACTGAGCCAAAATCCACAAAATTGGAGAAGGGGTTTTTTCAAGGGTTTATCAAAATAGCCCGAGGTTAGGTAACTGTAACTTCCAAAACAACTCACGCACATTTTAGGGGAATGGAAGGTAGTTGTACATTTAATCCCGAAATCTACATTTGCCGTTTGATCTTTAACTATAACCTGTTGTACTGTCACGTTCATTAGGTATCGAAACCCCTAAGTCCAGAAATGTTTGCCAAAGGATTTTTCATTCAAGTATAATGCATCCAGCTTCCTGTCTCTGCCCTTCAAGCAGAAAGTACACTTCAAATGATACATGTCGATGCTCCATGGTAGAGTACATCCATCGGAAGCTAAGCACATGAGGTCTGGTCATAACCCTGCTCCTGCGAGGGAGCTCCTTTCGACAAACATGAATGATGACTTCTAGCTGAGTACCCTTAAACAGAAACTTCTACAACAGGCAAAATTAAACAAGACGTTAATTTCACAGCCCAGGAAGCCTGGAATTCAACCTATCAGGGCTACTCTGAGCTTTGTTTTTTCTTCTTCAATTATTACTCTCTATCCCTTTTTGTTGAGTGGATAATTTTGGGGGTTTTTTTCTTTTCCAGAAACTTGCATGTACTTACTAACCCTAGAACGACTTTTCAGTTTTTACAGGGATTCTAGAAATTGCACATTGATAAATTTACTGCTGGTCTCAGAATTCAGAAGATCCCAAAGTATTTTACAGGATGCTATGGGCCTGTGTGGGGAGGGGCCGATGCCCTATGGCTCCCTCCCTCCCCTCTGCCTCAGTAGTTGCAGTCTCTAGCACCACTGGAAGATTAATTTGTGGAGCTTCCGCTCCAAGCAAGACATTTGGACTACCCAGAATGACATTTGTAAGGATCACTTGGTATCAAAAGCAAAAGACTCTTCCTGTGCAAACTCCAGTCCAAGTGAACAAGAAGAAATAGATGCCAATTAACGTTATGAATATTTAGGCATTCAGGAGATTTAGGAACCAGTATTTTGCTTTCTACGAGGTATCTAATCGCTGACTGTCATCAACAGAGTTTTGATACATTTTAGCTTCCCTGGGCTATGCGTTTTAATTAAACAGCCAGCCAAATTCTTCTTTGGGACTGAGTCCAAGTCCGTGAGCCACCTTATACTTTAAATTCATCTCAGGCCATCGGATGTCACCCGGAATATGCACAGGGCTCTGCCATCTGTCTGGTCCCGTCCACTCTTCACACGTCTGTCACATCATGGTGGCCTCTCTGCTTCCCCTTGCTAGGCAATGGTCAACAAACGAATTCCTTCAGGCAGCCCCTTCACACGCTCCCCAGCTGCCCTGGGACACTTGTCATCGCAAATGCTCAGACTTTATTCTTAACACAGGCCCTAAATATTTCCTTTTTTTTTTTTTTCTAGATAACTTTGGAAGTGAAAAGCTACTGAAACTTTTGGCGAATTTCAGCATTTACTGTAACATCATTCCAGTGAATATCCAGTATTATCCTTGGGCATTTGCTTGCAAGGGCATTTAGCATACCCTGGTTGAGCTATAAGACACATTTATCAAGACAGAAATAGCACTTGAGATATAAACTGGTCATTGGAAAAAATCTATCAGTCTGACCCTGCCAGTTCATGACACTGTTTCCTTCAGGATATCCTCACTGACTGCCATTTCACCACCAAAGTAAGTAAAACCTTGTCAAAACTTTCCAAAGTCTTAGAGTTTATGGGCCCTCATTAGATTTTTATTATTCCACCACCCCACCCCACCCCACCCGGGATTATTAAGGCTATTAGGCCTCACTCTACTTACTTTACATCCTAAATATCCTAGGGCGATCACACAGACATTAATGAAGTTTAGGTAAATCCATAAAGCACCATGTGGGTTAACTTAACCTTAGTGCACTTGGGCTGCCAAATCTCACCAGGCACTCAACACTGCCCACAGGGAGCAGTTCCTTTGCAAATGTGTGCCCCAGTTCATTGCTCAGAATGTAATTCAAGGATCCCAAAAGGCCCCAGCAGATCCAACCCCACATACTTTCAGCTGGCTGTTAGTACATGACAGTGGTCACAGATGGATGCTCAGGGAAGAATTAAGTGCAAAACAAGCACACCGAGATACTCCCCCCTGTGCCCTCCCAGTTCCTGCTGCCGTTTTCCAGCGTGGAGGACTGCCTGAGCTGGTTGTGGTTATCGACTGCATCAACAGATGAGCCTGACTGAGCAGCATGTGCCTTGTACTTATTCTAAATAAAAATAAACTGTGCAGAAAATAAACCCTTCAGAAATAACTTTGCTCTATCTGCCAAGCTTTGTGTGGTCCTTCTAAAAACAGGTCCTTAGCCCAGTTTTTCTGAGAAAGACTTTTAGTGTTGTATTTGCCATAAAGCATAAGTTCAGAAGTTATTTGAGACAAGGCAAAGGCTGGAATGCTTGAAGGTGTTACCAAAGTTCATACAGTGTCAACGAACACGTTCAGTACCAGTCCCAACACATTTTCTGTATGTTTACAGTTTCCCCAGGAACAGTGAATTCTCTGCTGGAAAAGTATTTTCTGCAAACACGCAGCCTTTGGGGGGAAATCGGAGCCAGCAGCTCGCATCGGGCGCATGCGAGCGCTCCCATACGCTGCTCTCCGCACTTGACAGCGCCGGCTGGAGTCCTGGCATGCCTGGCTGGTCACTGGCAATGACTCACTGCCTCGCTTCTGGTGTCAAGAAACAGATTTTCAAGTCTCAAATTGTCCCGGCAGCTGATCCCACCAGTTTTGCCTGTTACCCTGCAGAGTCAGAAACTTGTGCTGCCTGCAGAGAAAGCTTGTTGTTTACTGAAGAAATTTGCAGTTATACTCACCCAAGAAGCATCAATGGACATCTTTGGGATTACAGAGGCAATTAACTCCATATTAAATGTTAACAAATTATTAGACTAGCTCCACAATCTTTATTTTGGGTTCAAATTTCACACATATGCTGCCCGTCTCTTGAACATGAACGTGTAGGGTTGTCTTTTCCAGCCTCTGCTCCAAGCTATAAACTCAAATAGCATTGACAGCTGTTCTGTAACTCACATACAAGAGACATTTGCCATGAAATATGTTATCAGTGCAACTTTCTGACATGGTCCCCAGCCTCTCCCTTTCCCGTGGACCAGGAGAAAGACCATTTCCACAGTACAGAGAGGGTGAAACTCCCAGAGCTGCTGCTCCTCCTCCACACCTCAAAAGCTGAGAGTAAACTAGGCCACAAGAGTAGCTGCTTGCCAATTTTTATCTTGGAAAACAAGGGAAATATTTACGACCGTTGGGAACTTGGAAAAAAAAAAAGATAACTTTTCAATGCATGATACTGAAATAACCCGAAGCACTGAGCCAGTATTCCTATAACTGCAGTGCTCTGTGGGAGGAAAACAAAAGGTCTCACACACCAGTCTTCAAAAGTCTGGTCTCTAACACTACCAAGAAGCTGATCCAAACCAACCTAGTATACCACAACCATCTAAGACCAAAAATCTTCACATTGATAATTTAGGCAAATGTAATTTCACAGGATCACTGCAAACCGGAATTTTGCTATATAGATTTTATTTTTTCATTTAAAAAAGGAAAATGCTAATGAAGGGCGGGATCAATAAAATACATCATGCAAACAGGTAATTAAGTTTTCCGTAAATTTTTTAGAAGCCAAAAAGCACACAGTGCTTTAGACAGCAAGGGATACAGCATGCAACACAAAGAAAGCAACCAAGCGGGGATATTCATACACATGGTTATTTCCTTGCTTTTAAAAGTGCCTTATTTTATTTTATTTTCCACGGGAGTTTTTTTCCATGCTGGCTTTTTAAAAATCTGCTTTAAAAAAGAAATCAAAGTCTGCAATATCTTTTACATTTTGCAAATAAAGGAATTGTTTCTTTGTTACGCTTCTGACTCTTGAGGCAAACTATAGCAGTATTAATAGTCAGGAAACCGGCATCAAAAAATGCCCATAGCTGTCCTTGCAACCCTCTGGGGAGGAAAATGGCTCTGCTTCCCAGCTGTTCTCAGACCTGTGAACCAAGCCATTTCAGGAGAATATAGACTGATTCCAGCAGGGGAAGCATACAACAAATTTTAAACCTGCTTTCCTCCTCTACGTCTCTCTGCCATGTGAAGCCCAGTCAGGAGAAAATTAAACCCACAGAGCCTTACTGAAAACAGATCTAACTGCATAGCTCAACCTCTGCTCAGCTATTTCATGAAAGAATAAAAAACCTGTAGTTACTTCTTTATATCTCCCTCCACACGTAATTCAGTAGTATATGAGGGCTTCAATTCTGCATCAGATATAAAAGTGGAAAGAAAACAATTATCAACTGAAAAGTTTGTTCAATCATGGCCTGAGGGACTGCCAATGGACCACTGGATAGAAACTATAAGCACAAGCTAAATTACCTCTTACATTAATGAAACGCTGTGGCTGCCTGCCAGACGATGAGGAATGACCACACGGCAAAGAGGCCTGCAGACAGGCAGGTCAGTGACAGGCAGAGGGCTGGCAGCTACCGAAACCCGCTGCACCTTTGTGTAGATCTCTTGGCATTTAATGTTTGGTCTTTGGCATGGAGGAAATGTGTCAGAAGAAGCAGCTGGCAACCTCATTTGGACAGGAAAGGAGTCCTCCGGTGCAGGATCTGAAGCAGACATGTGCATTCCCGATGACTAATTTTCGTGGTTAAAACTGTTGAAGACATTCCCCACCAGGCACTCTCCTACAGAATACAGCACACAGGCTTGCTATTGCTGCTCCTGTCAGGCTCATTACCTTCTTTACTCATTCGCTGAATCTCCAAGACATCCAAAATCCCTAGCATCAAAATTTCCTTCTGGGCACATTTTCCCTCTGAAATCTATATATCTTCTTTTCAGGGAAAAAGGGTACATAGACATTTGATGGGACAATGACATAATTTAGTAAGTCTTTCTTACTGAAAAGCAACTGTGGGCCACTTCTTAAAGATGCTTACCCTTCTTGTGGGAGTTGCTGGTTACATCAAAACAAATGTGAGATAACCCAAACTGGACATGCTTTCACAGTGTCTGGTTAACATTATCATTTATTTCTTCTGCAGAAGCAATGACGAAGGAGATTCCCATTGTAGCACCATGGCTTGAATTTTCAAATAAAATCACACCTCCCCTTTTTGAATGCCCTTCCACAACAGCTCAGAGTTAGGTGCTAGAACTCAGCCTCTGGCTGGCCTTTTAATAAAGATTAATGGAAAAGGAGAAGTATACTTTCTGCTCCAGGACAGCTGAAACTCTGCTTTCAGTTTGTATATGATCATATTGTGTATTAGTACAAGTGTTGCCATAGAATTACAACATACGGAAACCTGGGCAACAGATCATGCAAATAGACATAATCCTAATAATGACTGATGTAACCAAACAGAAAGCAAACTCTACTGCAATCAAACTGTGCTCATCAGACGGACCTGTTGTAGTACATTTCTGTGCCAGCTATGAAAGAAACATGGTACCACAGCTGAATGTAAAAATGAGGTTCAATAAAATTCAGAGCCTGGTCAAGATGAGTCACATATTAATTATGATATTCAACTAGCAGCCATTTGTTAACCTCAGAAAATTCTCAGATATTGAGAACAATCTTTGATACAGAGAGATATGGATTTGATGGATGGACTACTCCATGGATAAGGAATTGACTGGATGGCCACATCCAAAGAGTTACAGTCAATGGCTCAAGGTCCAAATGGAAACTAGTAATAAATGGTGTCCCTCAAGGGTCCGAACTAGGATCAATACTCTTTAATACCTTCATCAATGACATAGACAGTGGGATTGAGTGAACGCCCAACAAGTCTGCAGATGACACCAAGCTGAGTGGTGCCATTGATTCGCTGGAGGGAAAGGATGCCATCCAGAGGGACCTTGACAGGCTTGAGGAGTGGGCCCATGCAAACCTCATGAAGTTCAACAAGGCCAAGTGCAGGGTCCTGCATCTGGGTCAGGGCAATCCTCAGCATCAGTACAGACTCGGGGATGAACGGATTGAGAGCAGCCCTGCAGATAAGGACTTGGGGATACTGGTGGATGAAAAGCTGAACATGAGCCTACAATGTGCACTTGCAGCCCAGAAAGCCAGTTGCATCCTGGGCTGTATCAAAAGAAGCGTGGCCAGCAGGTTGAGGTAGGCCATTCTCCCCCTCTACTCTGCTGTCATCAGGACCCCACTTGGAGTACTGCATCTGCGCCTGGAGTCCCCAGCACAAGAAATGCATGGACCTGTTAGAGCAGGTCCAGAGGAGGGCCACGAAAATGACCAGAGAGGGCTGGAGCTCCTCTCCTATGAGGACAGACTGAGACAGTCGGGGTTGTTCAGCTTGCAGAACAGAAGGCCCTGGGGAGACCTTATTGCAGCCTTTCAGTATATAAAGAGGGCTTATAAGATGGAGACAGACTTTCTACCAGGGCCTCCAGTGACAGGTTTCAAACTGAAAGAGGGTATATTTAGATTGGACATAAAGAAGAAATCTTTTACAATGAGACTGGTGAGATACTGGAAGGGGTTGCCCAGAGAAGCTGTGGATGCTCCATCCCTGGAAGCATTCAAGGTCAGACTGGATGGGGCTGTCAGCGACCTGATCTAGTGAAGACGTCCCTGTCCATGGCAGGCAGGCTGAACTAGATGATCTTTGCAGGTCCCTTCTAACCCAAACCATTCTATGATTCTTTGATATTAAATATGAATGCATTTGTGGAATAAGTTGGTGGTATAGGAAAATAAAGCAATTAGTACAGAGTACTTAATTACAGTCGGTATTTCAAAATCAATTAATTTAATTAATGTTAGTTGAAAACTAAAAATACGTCATCACTGAGGATAATAGCAAAGTCAATTATTTGGAATAATACCTACATAATTAGTTTTATTTGAATCTGACCAGGGAAGAAGTTAACGTACTCACCTCCAGAATAACAGTGTGGCGCTGAACAACCCATCTCATGCTCGTTTCTGATGCTTACCAAAGTTGTCACAGAGCAGGTCCATCCTCCCTCACAGCTTATTGCTCTTTGGTTATAGGTGCTCGCAGACATGTTGCTGACACGAGGCTGTTATTATCAGCTGCAGATGATGGGCAGCAGAAGCATCTGGGATAGAGGACCCGGTATTTCATAATTTTTATAATTCTCTCATCTTTCTGGGAAAATTTTTACAGTTTGTTGTTTGGCAGTTCACCTCCATAAAATGTTGGAAGAGCTAAAGAGGTTGAAAAGCAGAGCCGTGACTCCAGGTTAAGTATAAAAATTCCACGGTGCATATCAATTCCTATTTGACCGGGACTCCTTCAGCATCCTTCTCTCAATAGATTAACTGTGGTCTAACTACCTGATGCCTTCATGACTTGAGACAACCTCTATCACTCTAGACTCTCATTCATGCCCTTGCAGGGCTGTATTTCTTGTAGCCTTCAGGTAGCTCAGTGGGTAACGGTGACCACTGGAGCACTAAAGGAAACTCTGCAACAGGTTTCCTGTGCACGTCATGCAACCTCCTCAGCAACATGTCAGTAGAAGCACCAGGAAAACGTACAGACCCTTTGTGGAGGTACAGCCTGCAAACGCGTCTCTCCAAAAGATCTTGCAGGCTGCCTTCTTTCATCAGGCTGGAGTGATGCATTGTTATGAGGACCCTTCAGACTGCCACCCTTTCCTCTCGGGGAGTTCTCTGCAGTACAATACAGGTCATACACATGCTATACGAACTAGGATGGTACAGTCACCAAATTAGAAAAGGCCTCGAGAGGGAGGTTCAGCTAGTGCAGATGTCCAGCAGGCAACCATTCTATTTTCCAGTTTCAAAGATTAAGGGTTTTTTTCTCTTTTCACAGAATCCTTTCAATATTTTCAAACTGTGGACTTATATTGAAACTTTTACTGATCTGGGCTTCAGCTGGAGCACTTCCTTTCTCTCTCACTTTCTCTCTCTCTCTTGAGTAGCAAACAGAGATACCTAAGCTGGTATATTGCAAGTGGGTGCCATGTGCAATCTTGCAATAAGCAGCTAGGTTGTTTCTCTTAAGAACAATGGAATAACTTGCAGGTTAACTACAGGCATAGGGGTGAAATTCCCTTCTAGATGCATAACTAACAGAAAACACAAAATGGTCTGTGAAAACGAAAGAGCACAAAATCTAAGCAACTCTGAAAGGCTAACTAACAGAAAAAGATTTAGCTGACCCAGCACAGGAAAAGATCATTGCAGTCCTCTGCTAGTAAGGGGTGATTGATCATATAATTCTATTTTTGGCTTCAACACCCTCCAGCTGTAAAGTCTACTCCAAATTCATGAGTGCTTTTTCATATAAAAACAAACACTGATTACAGCTCTTTGCTTTTTACCTACATGTGGTGGTCCAAACTACACATACCACTCATCTTATTTCCATATATGACAACTTCACTGTGCAAAGTTCTCTCTTCTTTTTCAAACAAACTACAGTTACTGCCCTAATAACTCTCCAGTTTGACACTTAGTTTAAAATAAGCACTGGAAGTGGCTATATTTAGAGAACAATCTGGTATTGGTATAAATCCTCTCATGTTTCCACTTCAGCACACAAGAATATTATTGGCCATGAAAGCAAGCCCTCTGCAAAAGGCCTTGTAAGAATTAAAATGCAAAGCAATGACTATATAGGAACTAGTAAAGATTTATGTGTTTGTACTCCTCCTGCTTGTTACTAATCTTATACAAAGCAACAGCTTAGATTAGCATTACCTAGCTATATGTATGCATATTTAAAAAGTTATGTCACCCTACTTGAAATGTTATAAGCACAGGCTTAAAATAAAGCATTCCTATAGCTACATGTAAGTTTTCAAGGATATACATGAAGATGTTAATAAGTGGTTTTCTGACAGTAAGTACTGTGAAGCTGAATATGCAGATGCTAAGCAAACCAGTACACTGACACAGACTTGTAAACATATTTTATTCTGCATACTGACAGATTTTATCATTGTTTGTGCCCTGGATGTTATCATGTCTCCAAGGCATATCTCTAAGTGGAAAAATCAAGTAAATCCGGTTTTCTTAAACGTATTTATTGTTGCTATATTGGGTGCACTTTAAAAATCCAGGTACCGGTATGCTTGTATTTGCAGTTTTCATTTGTGTATCCGTACATACTCTAGCACTCAAGGCAGCCTTTACTTCCCTTTATGAGAACTCAGGGATTTAAACAATCACAAATTAGTTTACACTTAGGAAAACCATAACCATTGATCTTCTGATTACTGGGAAGGCTCCAAATTTGTTCACAGCTGTGGGAGTATACTGTTGCTTAGCCTGAGCCTCAAAGCCTGAGCAGTACTAAAAGCTCCTCATTTTCTTGCTGCCTGTATTGAATAAATTTGCTACTGAAGTCTTGAGGATGGCACCAACTGGAAGGCTCTATAATGGAGAACCACTCACTGTAGAGTAGAGGCAAGATATAAAAACAATAGCATTATGCCAGCTCTACTACAGATTCTGACTGGTTTTTGGCCATAATCATACAGGGGAAAATTGGCTATCACCTGACACCTGGGTACTCTGATATGATTTTCCCAGCATGAAAAAGGTCTCAGTAAGATTGTGAGGCATGGCATGACGCATGGAAATGTGTCTCCAAGTCTCTGGTCTTCTGGTTCCAGCCTCTACTTTGAGCTTGTAAATTTTTGAGACTGCTTGTCACAAGCATGTGGCAGGGCAGTTTAAGGCAGGGAATACACTGGGCACCTGGCACATGGGGCAAGAAAAGAAGGGATTTGCTAACAGCAGACAACAGTAATAAATACAGATAATGAACTGTAGGTCAGCTTGGGGATACATGGCTTGCGAGAATTAAGGCCTCTATTTCCCAAACAGATGCACGGCAGACAGTGCAGACATCTATGTCTGTTTCATCACTTGCCTGAACCTACTCTGATGAGCTGAGAGCAACTCAGAGTCCATATCCATTCATTCGTCTGCCTCCCTGCTGACTTCACTAAACAATGATGCCAATTACTGCCAACTCTGTCATACAGCCTTAAATAAACTCAACTCACTTTGGCTAAACAACCACAGGATGGTATTTTCAGTCAAGGAGGTTCATTTGCAGAATGATCTGCCAAGAGTGATTAGATGGAGCAGAACTATTTTGCTAAAGCTTCCTCAGGGTAACAACCACATTTAAAACAGCACACACCAAAGACAAGAAGTCTTCCAATGGAAATTACTAAAAAAGTAGGAAACAATAAAGAACGGACCCTTTCGCAGAAGACATCAGAGTGTGCTACGCCTTAGCTTATCTGTGTCCCATGAAATCTTGCAGCCATGAGCATTAGAAAACCTTATCTACATGATAATAAAGTCCCAAAAATACCAGTAAGGAACAAGTTCTCCATACTCTGTTAACAACAATTAAGAGATCCTTCATCTAACAGGGGACCTACAACAAACTTTAATTTCTTCTCTTGAATGAGGGTGCAGAGATTTCATATATACATACACAGAAATGGACTCAGACATGTATACATACATGTAATTATTCTGTTTAATTCTTACCTTAAAAAGTACTAGAAATTCTCATGTTCTTCATTGTGGTTGGAGTTCTCTCTGAAAGACCACTGCAGTAGGTCCTTTCTTAGCTTGCAGTCAAAAATGTGAAGATACCATAGAACTGCAGAATGGTTGAGGTTGGAAGGGACCTCTGGAGGTCATCTGATCCAATCCCCCTGCTCAAGCACAGCCACCTACAGCCAGTTGCCCAGGACCACATCCAGATGGCTTTTGAGTATATCCAAGGAGGGAGATTCCACAACCTGCCAGGGGAACCTGGGCCAGTGCTCAGTCACCCTCACAGTGAAAAAGTGTTTCCTGATGTTCAGAGGGAACCTCCTGTGTTTCAGCTTGTGCCCACTGCCTCTTGTCCTGTCTCTGGGCACCAGTGCAAAGAGCCTGGCTCTGTCCTCTTTGCAACCTCTCTTCAGGTATTTATATTTATTTATATAAGATCCCCCTTGAGCCTTTGTTTCTCCAGACCGAACAGTCCCAGCTCTTGCAGCCTTTCCTCATCGGAGAGATGCTGCAGTCTCTTCATCATCCTCATGACCCTTCATTGGGCTCTCTCCAGTATGTCCGTATCTCTTTTGTACTGGGGAGGCCAGAACCAGACCAGAACTCCAGAGAGGGTTTCACCAGTGCTGAGTAGAGGGGAAGGATGACCTCTCTTGACCTGCTGGCAACACTCCTCCTAATGCAGCCCATTAGCTGCTTCTGCCACAAGGGCACGTTACTGGCTCATGTTCAACTTGGTATCCATCAGTCCTCAGCATATGTTCTGGCACAGGGTTGTTCCTCCCCAGGTACAGGACTTTGCACTTCTCCTTGTGGAACTTCATAAAGTTCCTGTCAGCCCATTCTCCAGCCTGCTGAGGTACCTCTGAAGGCCAACGTGACCCCTCCAATGCATCAGTCACTCCTCTCAGTTTTGTATCATCATCAAGCTTGCTAAGGGTATACTCTACCTCATCATCCAGACCATTAATGAGGATGTTGAATAGGATTGGACCGCTATGGTACACCACTAGTGACTGGGCTCCAACTACACCTGTTCCAGTGATCACCACCCTCTGGCTGGGCTAAACCATTCAGCCAGTGTTCAGTCCTCATCTCACCTCTGCTCATCCAGCCCATACTTCATCAGCTTCTCTACGAGGATATTACAGGTGCAGAAAGTCAAACAAAGAAAAAACACCAAACAGAACTTCCAGGTATGTGAAATGTAAACAGGTGCTAAACGTATTGAAAAAGTTCCAAATTAAAGATTGGAAGCCCTCCTTCCTTGCTCTTCAGCTTCTCATTGGTTATAATGCTACAGCCTCAGCAGCTAAGTTTCCAGTTAGTTCTCCAGCAAGAGAAGCCTAGACCTTGTAGTTCTAAAATTGTCTCAGCTAAGATGCCTTTATACACCAAAGAGGCAGAAGAGACAAATTAATTTCTTCCCCTTTGAAAACAGTTTTAAAGTATGCCTTTGGGCATTTCTACTGTCCACATGCAGCACCCATGCAGTGAGTGAGCAGCCATGCCACAGGACAGCTCTAGTTCTGTATCACCCACACCTTGGCTCCAACTCATGTTGCCTTCCCCATCAGCAACATGAGTTGCCTTGCCTCCCTGAGGAAGAAAGAATATAGTCTTGTAAATATCAATAGTAATAAAACCAATAATAATAATAATCCCTGTTGCCCCAGAAAGATTTTTAAATACACAACACATTGGTTAAGCTCATTAGTTCTAACTTCCTTTATGAGAGGGGACATGGCCCTTTCTTTAAAGGAAAACAAACCAGATTTTCCTATTGTCTTTTTCCTATTGTATTTTCCTCCATTCAGATTTTCTAGATTAAGTCCTTAACACCCAACACAGTATGTATTTGCTTCCCAGCATGTATATGAACTTGAGCAAACCAAGAGATTTCTGAACACAGAAAGCATATCAGAGGCAACTCAAAAAATCCAGATGCTATCCAAAATTTTCTGGCTGAGATGTTATTATACCCAGTCATCGCAATAAAGCTGTACCATCCAAGACCTGCCAACATCCACAACAGGAAATAAAGAGTCAGGGAAAAGTCAGAGTGTTATCTGTAACTACCCAACGAAGTCAGCATTATTGATTTCTGAAGAAAATACCCCACAAACCAAATTATCATCACTCAGAAAAAAATATAAGGAAGAAAAATTAAGGCAGAACTCATGGGTTTTAACTATGAAAGGCTCAGGCATGTTTTCCTGAGGGCAGGACTACTGACTCCTGAGGGATTTAGTGGTATAGCTCAATAGCCACATGGACATAGGAAAGTATCTATTGCCCACTCATCATTTCCACACTATTTCTCAGACATATCTTCTCCCTGCCCCATGCAATGAAGGGTCTGTGTTTCCTCATTATAGCCCCTGGACTTATGGCTCCCTTCCATCCTGCCATTCTCAACCTATGCCCAGAAGAACTGATGACTCTTCTGCAACATAATGGAAAACAATTGCAGCACTTCAGTTTGCCACCGTGTAAAAAACACACAATGTACTCCCAAAAGACCCTCCAGTGCTCACAAGTCTTGCAGCACCCATGAAGATTTTAATGCAGAAGTGACTTTGCCTTACAGCTACCTATATGTATACAAGGCTAGTGTGGATTCTCACAACCAGGCACCAACCTCATTAACTAACTCTGGAGTGAAAAGACAACCATTAAAATGATGTTTGCATCCTTTCTGTATTTCACGGAGTACTCATCCTACCTGCTGACACCAGCCTTCTTCAAGGGGCTTCTTGATTCCTGTTCATGACAGTTACTGAAGAGCAAAAAACTATGTTCCAGGCTGGAAGAAACATGGTTTAGCAAATGTAAAACAGGCCTATGAAAGGAGACACATTTTCATTGCAAGATCTACAAATAAATCAGGGAGTGACATCGGACAATTCAGTTTACCCATCTATACATCAGCTGAGGATTTCTACTGCAAGTAGAAAGTGCTTTGTGGAGCACTTAAAGCTTTATTGAAGAAAAGTGTTATTGTTAACCTAAACTTTGTTCTTAGATACAGTACATTAAAACATGATCTTTAATGCTTGTATCAGAAAACACAAAGTCCTCTCCTTATTCGCAGAGCAGGTAGGATTGTCTGGCTTCCTTACCCTCCAGGCATAACTTTTTGCCACAAATGGATCTGCTCCAAACCTGAAGGCAATCGCATTTCCCTAGACACCACTGTCAAACAGAAGCATGCTTCGACCTTTGTTCAACCATGAGTGCTAGACATGGCAACAGTCTTACAGTATTGATGGATTGTTATGATGTAACACCAAAAAAACCCCAAGGAATCTGAAAGATGGAGAATGACTTCCTTTGATAACTTTGCATGTCACTATGGTTTTGTATGCAACAGCTGTAATCTGCCCTTCCATTTCTGTAGCTCTTCATGCATTTTTAATATGAAATACAGTTTGTGGCCCAGGAAATTTGAAGAAACTCATCAAGTTATAACAGACCCTTTTTAAGTATTTTAATGGTTCGCTAATTGAAAACTGTGAAGACTCTGTTTCCTAAAAGACTTTGGCTTGTATTTCAAATGGAAATCTAATTACCATGATTCATGCGTATTCTCATACTAGGACTTGCAAGGTTTTCAGAACACAGCAAAGTGTCAGTAACATGTAGTTCATACTTTATCAGAGAATACATCTATTTAAAACAACGTTCAAAGTACACCACCACAATTACTCAAACTTCTAGAGTTGTCTAATACACTGTTCTTTAGTCACGTTTGCCAAAAGAAAATGTGTTGGAGGAACCATCACACAGTGTAGAAGAAACACTCTGTTAATCAAAGAGCATTTTTAAAGTGGCAGGCACTAATTGTAGGAAATCTTCGGCTTGATTACTGTACGAAGAAGAACTATAAGAATCAGACTTAAATCCTTGGCTGCCTAGCACCATAGTGAAGGACGGGGCAAACGATGCTTACTCTTTCAAATGGGAGTGATAAAATAAGTTCAAATGATATAAAGGCTTCTAGGCAATCAAAGCATTGTATGAAGTTACATGGATGACTACACTGGCCTTTTATCTGGCCTTCTGTAGCATTACTGCTACAAAGTAATATTAAGACAGTAAAAACTGAAAGATTAAAGGAAAATAGCTTTTTTTTTTTAAAGCATATTTTCTTCAGATGTAACAGTAGAAGGTTTGACCCCATTTGATAAGTTTAATTAGTCAACTAATTATAGCATTGCCTGTACTGCTCTTGCACACAGTGGCTGGGGATGAAAAATCTCAGAAGGTAATATAATGGGAGAACTACAAAAAAAAAAAAAGGAACACAAGACAACTAGTTGCAACTGGTTTGGGCTTATTTTTTCAATAAGCTTTCAAAGATTTTTCACTTGATAGCATCCTATATAATAAGATTAATAGGGCATTTTCAGAGTGATTCTATTACAACTCTGTACAGTCTGTACGATATGCAAGGTGAACAAGTCTTTTTTACTAGTAGAAATGCTTCTGAAATGTCTGTGGTCACCCTTCAGCACAAGTGCAAGCTTATTTTTCTGCACTACATATCCTGGCCCACATTAGATCTTGATCAAAATTTATACTGAAAATTTACAGTGCTGAAAATACCTTCCCTCCAAAAAAAACGGCAAACGATTGGCTCTCCTGTTCATTTTCAACATAACTACATATGTAGTGTAATAAGCACAATGACCATCAAGTACTGCCTCTCAGCAGTTTCACTACTCAGTAAAATTCAACACATGCATGCACCCTGAAATTCCAAGAAAGAAAGTTTAGTTCGATTCATTTAAGTCTTTCATTTTTTCAGAAAACTGAAGATATATCTAGACGTTTTCAGCAAGTGATTTTGCATGTTTGTACTTGTATTTTAGCAAACTTCAACAATATTTGCAAGGTCAGTATCCATCCTGTTTATAACAGAAGGTGAAAACATATAATTTAACTTCCTGTTAATGCAGAAGGTAACCATACAAAGCTAGACTGATTTCCTAATCCTGGGCCCTATCCATCTCCATCAGAGCCAGCCACAGAAGCTGTGATTTCAGGTGGGAAGCCATAGCTCAACCTCCGGCATCCGACTGGGACATGCCTAGATCCCTGCAGCCTTTCAAGCAAACTCTGGGTATAGTCACCTTGCACACATGTGCAAGCTGCAGTGGTGTGACCATAGTCCCTCTGGGTAGACTGTGCAACCAACACACGCAGTTGCAAGGTAAATTAAAGATACTTCAGACTATCTCCAAATGAGCTGAAGGCTCATACTGACTGGCTGCTACACAGTCGCACAGCTAATTTGTCATGTAAACCTGCAGCATTTTGAAACGTGATGCTGCAATATGATTTTCAGTAAGTGTGGTTTACAGCACTGTATCAGTGCTAGAGAATCATACAAGCTGCTCCACCCTGCTAATGGGTAACTAACCTTGTTACTGGGAGGGAATCGTTTTTTTGTCTGGCGTTATATGCAAGTTACTTGACTGAGGTGATTTGGCCTCCATCATCACTCCCAAACACTCTTTTGCCCTCCTACAGTTTTTTAATTTTTTTCAAGTTCTAGTGGTAATTTATCTGTTTTCAGTTGTTTTCATGCAAAACAAAGCCCAGCCTATTGTCAGGAGTTCCCAGTATATTCAGTAAACATTAATTTTATAACAGTCGTCCTCCCTCGCTTGTGGACAGCCTCCACAGCTCAGTATAAAAGGCACTGAAATAGCTTGTTGACTCTCTAAGCACTGAATCACTAACAGCTGTATGTGAAAATACACTTCTGAGAACGTTACTATCCTGTGGAGGAGAGGAATGCTTTGAAACTCATCGCTCACACAGTGACTCACTGATAACAATTTATGATTCGTTTGTTCTCCTGCTGCAAATGGAAAGTCAAGACTTATCAAAAGTGTCATGCACAGGCAGCTGCTGATGAAGCCCCTCTATGACGATAAAGTGCTCTTGGCCATCTTTTTTCGCACGAGACCTGCCTCTGAAGATGAACAAAAAATATGCTAATAACTGTAAACTGGGCATAGTTCAATAAAAATGCTGTTGCCCAGAAGCCTATGACAGAAGTTATACCTGGGCAAGCAAAACAGCAGATTTCCTACTGGTATCAACAAGACAAGGGAGAGGCTGAAGCAAGGCTAAATGCTACTCACACATGGTACTATTAAGCTGCTGGTGACAGACTGAACAAGAAAATAGCAAGAAATTAGTTGCTAACACAAGAGTAATGGCTGAGTAGTCAAAGTGGAGTGTACAGGAGAAATGGCACCAGAGGTGAAGGAGAAATAAGAAGAACACGAGAGTCTGAGTGTACCAGAAGTATGTGAGAGTCAGCTTTCCCCCCGCCACCCCCACCTTGGGAGTGACTAGGAAGGACAGTTCTCACTCCAAATGCAACTATTTTGGCCAGGAAGACAAACATTTTAATTATCAGGTCAAGGCAAAACCAATCGTGTGTCAGTTCTAACAGCTTCTCCACTCCAGCAAATGGCATTCGGTGCAGAGATGACCAGGCTATAGGTTTGGGAGTCCCAAACCGATAAGCTTCTGTGGCAGGGTGGATTTATCAGCTGAAAACCTTGCCAGCAAGCAAGCACTGTGGTATGCCAGCCTGGTTCTGCTGCAGCTAGGTACAAGCTGGTGCAAGTCTCCCTGATTGACCTTCTATTTTGCTCCCAATTACCCAGGTATCATGAGCATGCGAGACCACTTGTCTCATCTTAGGGTTGTACAAAGCCAGCAATGTTACACCTTTTTTTACATTTTCAAATTGCTTACTTTCCTACGTACAGGAAAGTACTGCAGACAGATGGAAAGAAAACTGAGGCTACAGATGTGCCAATCTATCTGCCAGTAGGTTTGTAACTGAGCAGGACACAGCACACATCAGATGTGAACTGCACTTGCTGTGCAACCAAATCTAGCATCACCAGTGACTTACCTGTTTCATCACTCTGCCTATTAAACCAAATGACGTGGCATTCGAGATGAGAGTACTTAGGTCAAAAGAGGTCAGTTTTAAGTCATATGGCACAGCTGTAAATACAAGCTATTTAAATGGTATGCAGGCCATGTTTAGATTTGAGATTCCTTATGCTGCTGCTCTCATGCCTGACTTATCTGATGGCCTGGGATGGCTGTCCTGTCTCTTGAAATTATTTTCCATCTTAAAAGCATTTTAAAGTGTAGCTATATGATAAGTATGTCCCAAAAGACAAACTTCAGTTTCCTGATACTGTTGTTAGTGATGTTGCTGGCTTACTATAATCTGTTACCTGATGAGTGCCTGTTTTGAGTGTATCACAGAAACAGAACCTTGGAGACTAATGCAGCAAAAAATAGGCATATTTTAAGGAGAAGAAAATCAGGCTATTTTTATATATATCATAATTTATTACATCACTCTTCTGAATGTAATCTGTTTCCTCAAACCAGGACACTTTTTAAGGATGAGTCTCCTTTGGAATAGTGCAGAAAGAGATAATATTATTAAAAAACTCTGAAATGCATGGTATCAAAATATATCCTTGAAGACATGAGATTTGAAGTAATACACACTTCCAGAATTTTAGAAGGAAAGCAACACACACACAAAATATACATTTAAAGCTGCCAATGACCATAGGAGAGCCAGATGCATACGGCTGTATCAACTACCAGTTACAGCTTTAGCAGTTCAGTGCCACATAGCTCGTTACAGAAGACCGACATGGAAAGTTGCTTGACAACACTCCACAGAAGAGCTGTCGTGGTTTGGGCCAGATTGGCCCAATCCGGTGGAATGACAGATGCTCCCTCTCTCTTGCTCCGCTCAGGAGGCAAGAAAGAGAGAGAAAAAGAGAGACTTAAGAGTTTAGAAGGAACTAAACTACTTTAATGAAATATTGATAATAAAAAAATAAAAAGAAAAATAATGAAACATATACAAAACCGCATCAAGCTCCCAGGATGACAGTCACGTCACCAGCAGGTGCTGGGGAAGTCCCAGACTGGACTCAGTGATGGACGGGAACTGGATTCCGGATCTGGATTCAGGATCGGGATCAAAGGCAGATGCAGAGACAGAGTCCTCCCAGGACGCCCGCCATTGAAGAAAGAGACTGACCCTTTGATCCCTCAGCTTTTATCCTGAGCATGAGGCAGATGGGATGGAATACCCTTGTTGGTCAGTTTTGGGTCACCTGTCCTGTCCGCTCCTCCCTGCAGGTGTGACCCCTCTACGCTCTTCCGCTTCCGACCCTCCAACAGGGCAAGTAACAAAATTGGCTGCCCTTGGGTGTTACAGCAATAAGGATAAGCAGGAGCCTCTCTGCATCCCATTCTTTGGCATCAACTATAAACATGGGTCTTACCACTCTGAGAGCAGTTTCTGCACAACATGCTGTTAATTTCAGCAGTTAGAAGAGGCCTAGCTAAAAAGTAAAGTTACTGAACAAAATTGGTCCTGTTTTACCTCAAACCAGGACAAGAGCAAAGGTGATAAGGAGACAACTGTACAAAACCCACTGCCACTACTACTACAATAGCTCCACGTCCAGTGCAACTGGGCACATGTAACAACGACCACTTGGTTTTTGGAGCACATTGCTGATATAAATGACCTCTCTTCCCTATAGCTTGCAGTGGTAACAGACAAATTTCTTACCTAATGCTTAAATCCAGGCAAGCAGATGCAGCACAGCATACTCCATTAGTGCAAATTTGAGCTGACAGGCCAAATGCACATTATTTGTAGCTTTATTAAACTGGTGTCTGTTAAAATGAAGGGAGATTGAGAACAAAACATACCCATAGACACAGGCACAGAAAATGCTGTACAGATATTCTTGGCAAAAAAGTAAACATTGTCCAGAGTCACAGAAAAGACATGCCGTCGTTATTGTGTCTAATGAAACCCATCTATAATAATGCTATGAACGGGATGTTCTTACAGTCAGGTTATGGCTTGCTCTGTGCTGGACAGGGCTGGGAGAAAAGCAAAAAATGCCAAAATCCAGCCCTGCAGAATGCCTGCAACTGAAGTAAGGCTGCTTCCTATTGCCATTTCAAGTGGGTCTACATGGCTTTATTTATTACTCTACTCGGGATTATTGTCTATTACATAAAGCATCTTCCTTTGTTTTAAAGTTTGTTTTACACTTACAAAGCACACACACCCGCTGAAACAAATGTGCGATTTGGTTAAACAAAATCTCAAGATTAGTTGATGAAATCCTATCATACAAAGTTTGACAATATGTATTAGAATTAACCAGGTCTTTCCCTTGCAACACACATACTACTGACACAGAAGTACACTGCTGTGGAAACTAGCCACTATGCACCTGCAAAGCTTTATGCCCCAACGTAACTGGACGTGAACTCATGCTCAGTTTACCCGTGGGTGTTAATGGTAAGCAACACGGTATTCAAGCTCCTCAACTATCTCTAAATACCACGGTAGTGACGAATACAGATCTGCCTTCTAAATTTCTCATCCGTTAGTTGTGTTCAAGGAGTTTGATCTTTGTCTTATATTGTGTACCTGGGTTTTTTAAAATAAATTAGCTGTTCAGAGGCATCATGAATGCAAGAGTATTTATGGGAGCACGCCTACACCTCTGAAGTTAAAATGGACCATTGACGCCTTGGTTTATGTGTACTAGCAAATCACTTAAAGCTTGCAGATCTTATCATTAGTCCACACAAATTCGTCTAATGCTCCTCAGATGTCAGAATCAGGATTACGTGATGATGCCCTTTTTCCGAACAACAACATTTCTGTGTTTCTTGTGTAGCTGGTATCCTACAAACATCCACATCATGAGGCACATCATGTTTGCATGGGATTTCCCAGCTTACACTGAAAACAGAACTGGCACATTAGGAAACATGCTGCCTGAAGCACGATGTTGTATTTACCCAGCCTGGGCCATGACCTCAGCTGGGTGTCCTCAGCCATAGGTAAGCTCGCAAGAAATTTATATCCTCAGCCATTTCTGTATTTTACGTTCTTCTTTGCACAGTGATTGTCTGCTAAAAATCATTGTCATTCTAAAATGCAAACACCGAGTTAGCAGATGATTGACTTAAAAAGCTGAAGTTAGTAAAAGTTAAAAAGAGCAACTTGATGTTTATACTCCAAAGTCCTATTCCTGAATTCAGAGCCACATGAAAGACCCTTCAGGCTTACACAGGGTTTCAGTCAAGCAGAATTATATGGGAGCACATGTCCACTGGACAGATGTTACAGTAAAACACCTGATTTGTTTCTTATATCCTACAAATATCCACTTTGTTAGGGCCTGATTTGCCAGTTTTGAGCAAAGCAGTGAAGAGTGAAACAGCTATCTGTTTTAGCACTGACTATTTTGGTTTGGTTTTCCTTTTGCGCTGGACAAAAGTGGGCCCTAAAATGCCAATTACCGGTATCAAAACTTTAGCTAAAAAAAAAAAAACAAAATATTTTCAATTATAAAAATTCTAAAATTAAAACAAAAAAAAAAATCTTTTCTCCCAGAAGTACCAGAATACTCAGGAGAAGCCAGGGATGTTTAAAAAAGCAGTTGAACCTTAGAAACCTACTGGTTTAAGTGGGAATGCACAGCTGTAAGCAAAAGCAAAATTTAGCCTCACACTTCCTTTCTGTGCCTGGCACTTCAGAAGATTCTCGCTTCCTTGGCAACCAGGCAAAAAACTTTCAAGTATGGAGTGGAAATTTCTGGGCAGGATTTTAGTTTTATTTACATCATCTTGACAGTTTGGCGCAAGACCACACTACTGAGAGATTTGTAAGATGAAAGAACTTGCACTGCAATTCAGATAATCCCTGTAAGAGATTTGCTGTATATAACTCTGTATTACAAATAGTATTTTAAAATATAAAGCAATTTTGGAGCAATGCAAGGAGAAGTGGAACAATTCAAAGTCGAGCTGTCACTCCCATCCTTAAATTCCTCTGTTGTCCCAGTAAATTACCACATGTACATTCACTGACCTGCAAATACCAGGGCCCGGTGCCGCCAAAAGGAACACGATTTTACTAGATAAAAGTGTAAAAGAGCATCTAAGGAATACTAGTTTTGCACAGCTGCTACATAGATTTGAATGAACTATTTTCAACTAGATTTAGTTAGGATTCTATGAAAGTATTTCTTTTTGCACAGAAAGACTTACTGTGATTAAATTACAGATTGCAGAAAAAAGGTTTATAGTGGAAATGCTGACAGAACTATGCCTATTAAGAGAGGTGGTATACCACATATCCTCCCAGAGTATAACAGTTCAGTTATATATCTCTGAAAACCAAGATCTACAATGACAGAAGCTGTGTAACCACTGGTATGCTCATGGTCACATACAAAAATCAAACTACAACAACCAAAATAGTGTTCTACGGGCCAAAAAAAGTAGGTTGCTGCTGATCCAAATCTCTGATCAAATTTCCCTGTTTATTGAAGCGCCATAGCATGGATTTGCACAACTTGATGCACGTTCGTTTCTGCAGGTATTACTCCCAGCATCTCACAGTCCCTTGGAGCTGAATCAGTACCACTACCATGTGGCTCCTCCTAAATCACAGGGAGGAAGTGCTGCTTCCAAGACAGGCAGCTCAAAAGGCCATGATGTTAAGAGGCGTAGCTGGGAAAGCAGGGACAGTTACTAAATTTCTACTAGTATCTTCAAAAATACAGGAAAATCTATGTATATTTAATTAAAAATAAAAGAAGAGAAAAAGCAATTATTTTAATCATGACATCCTCACAGCCTTTTCTAAGTTAACACTCTTCGTACTTTTTCAAACCCTAATGATTAATCTAAAAATTAACAATTAAGGTGACTTACTTTGCATATCTGAGAACTGGGTACTAATTAGAAAAAAAAAAAAAAAGCTTCATTATCAAAAGTGAGTAACAAGTGGAATGACATAACTGGAGCAGCCAGTTTTGAATGGAGCACCCATGAGGGGTAATGAGAGGTGTCTACCTCTTTGTATCTGTACTCACCTCTTCATTATTGTTGGCACCTGTTCTGGAGCTTAAAAACTTTGAAAACACATAGTCCCTTTTACTGTGTGAGCACAACTTTCACTTTATGAACGACACTGTGGCCAAAACATAACTGAAACTGAATTGTTTTATTACCCTGTTATAACCATGTTGTATTTATTTTTGTTTAGTCTTTGGTTTGTTCATATTGATTCTGTCAAAAAATGGGAGCCTACACTAAAAACTTACCAAGTAAGAGTTACAGTAGCATGGAAACTCTCTACAGTGAGTGGATTTTGTTCTCTCTTTCAATGGCAGTCAGTCTTAGTAAAGTCTAATACAACTTACTGAAAGACTAACGCTTATCTTTTTCCTGCTGAACTGTAGGTACCAAAAAATGGAGAAAAGTCTTAACTGAACATGTTGTAAAGATACTCTTCACAAAGATTGCCTCCTGCCCTGGAAATGCATCCACTTCTGCAGTAGAACCCAAAACATATTCAGAGAAAACAATAATGCAGCTTAATAGGAATTTGACAGATGTGTTTTTTCTAGGAAGAGGATAAGTTACCTACAGCAAGTTTGATAAAAGACACCTTTTCCCAACAGAAAGTAAAAGAAATAGGAAGGAGGTTTCTGAGGCATCCTGCAGAAACCTGCGGAGAGACCTGCGCCTGGGCGGGTGGCGGGGGGGGACCGGACGCCTCCCCGCCGCGCCTGCAGACGCCTCGTCGGGGGACTGACACCCACAGACCGAAACTCCCCACGGGAGGGACCCGACGGCCGCCGTTCCCCCGGGAACGTTGCGCAGCGCGGCACCGGCGGGCGGGGGGGACGGCGGCGCCCGGGGGGGCAGCGGTCGTACCCCTGTACGCCCCCGGGGCAGCGG
>VFFE01007972.1:294224-322597 GCA_008921705.1 Burhinus oedicnemus
AAGCTGAGGAAGTGTGGGCTAGATGAAGACACAGCGAGGTGGATTGAGAGCTGCCTGTGTGACAGAACTCAGAGGGTTGTGATTAATGGAGCGGTGTCAAGTTGGAGGCCTGTAACCAGTGGTGTCCCCCAAGGGTCAATACTCGTCCAATCTTGTTCAATATATTCATCAATGACCTGGATGAGGGGACAGAGTGTATCCTCAGCAAGTTCGCTGATGGTACCAAACTGGGAGGGGTGGCTGACACTCCAGAGGGCTGCGCTGCCATCCAGCGTGACCTGGACAGGCTGGAGTGCTGGGCAGAGAAGAACCTAATGAGGTTCAACTAGAGCAAGTGTAGGGTCCTGCACCTGGGGAGGAAGAATGCTAGGCACCAATATAGGCTAGGGGTGGACCTGCTGGAAAGCAGTTCTGAGGAGAAGGATCTGGGGGTCCTGGTAGATAGTAAATTATCCATGAACCAGCAACGTGCCCTTGTCGCCAGGAAGGCCAATGGAATCCTGGGCTGCATAGGGAAGAGTGTGGCCAGTAGGTCGAGGGAGGTCATTCTCCCCCTCTGCTCCTCACTGGTGAGGCCACAACTGGAATACTGTGTCCAGTTCTGGGCTCCCCAGCTCAAGCGGGACAGGGAACTCCTGGAGAGAGTCCAGTGTAGGGCAATGAAGATGACTGGGGATTGGAGCACCTCCCTTATGAGGAAAGGCTGAGAGAGCTGGGACTCTTTAGCCTGGAGAAGAGAAGGCTGAGGGGACACCTTATTCTTGCTTGTAAGTATCTAAAGGGTGGGTTGAAGGAGGATGGAGGCAGACTCTTTTCAGTGGTTCCCAGTGACAGGACGAGGAGCAACGGGCACAAGTTGGAACATCGGAAGTTCCATTCAAACACAAGAAAAAACTTCTTTATGGTGAGGGTGCCAGAGCACTGGACCAGGCTGCCCAGGGAGGTTGTGGAGTCCCCTTCTCTGGAGATTTTCAAGACCTGCCTGGATGCAGTCCTGAGTAATGTGCTCTAGGCATTCCTGCTTTAGCAGGGGAGTTGGACTAGATGATCTCTAGAGATCCCTTCCAACTCTGAAAATTCCGTGATTCAGAAATTCCTTGTCCCCTTTCCTTTCCCAGAGGGGTTCCTAACGCTGTCAGTACCCTGAACTCTGCTCTGTCATTCACCTGTACTCCTTGCTGTATACACAATACTTCTGTAATACAGAATTTACAGCTGTTTGTTTAGCTTTTGCCTCAGAGCCAAAAATCAATCTAAACTTTCTAAACTTTCAATCATACTCCTCTACCAGCATCCCAGATCAAAACAGCATGTATGCAGACCTTAGCGTGCAAAATAAAATCAGGAAGTTACTATATTTTCCAGTGAATCACTTCCCACATGCAGCTTGTGGAACTGGTGTGTCCAGAAACAGTTTCTGAATGTCCACAAACATACCCTCTGCTGTTCCTAAGGACAACTGCCAGGCCTCTCTGGATACATCAGGCAAAGAAAATGGGTGGCAAAAATATCTGGCACAGGCTCCTTCCAGAATGTTTTGTCTTGAGTAGTGGAAAAACTTCCCCCTTTTAGAAATTCACTCAATTCATACCCGTTTTTAACAAAATTAGTGGTCTTGACCAGCACAGGTAACCTAATTTTGAGGGTTTTTTTCAGCTTGACCTGTGATTTCCAGAACAAGGAGCCTGCCAGCCCTTCTTCCAGTTTCTGCTCCGGGGAAAGTGGAAGAGTATAAGCATCCCAGAAGAGAGAGTTCTCTCACCTCTGCTCTAAACTACGTCAAAAGATGTGTTATCTCCTTGAAAAAATTCTCAAAATCTTCCCCTACTGCCAAGGTGCCCTACTCCATCTTCTCTTTCAAGGAGTGTGCTGTCCTAATGAGATCAAGAACTTGGCTCATTTTTAGCTCAATTTATGCCCTGCTTTTACTACAAGTTCTATATTTTCAGCTTTTTTTTGCATACGTCACAGACTCCTTGGGTAGTTTCTTGCAGAGTGGTCTGCATCAGGCACCAGTCATGAGCTGGTCGCTTCCCAGGGATTTGGCTAACACCAAAATGCAAAATTGAGTCTTCAGCCACAGGCTGGTCATAAACTCTATGGGTCTTTTATCTTCTTTTGCATTCTTTGTTTAAAAACACAGCATTCCCTTAATCCATTTTTAACAGTGTGCAGAATATCACAATTTGTTAGAGACATTAAGTGCTTCAGAACCAGCTTCTTTAGAAATAAGGGTTCTGTTTCTTGTGCATGTACAGTTAAGGACATTTGTCTGTGTTTTCAGGGAGTACTTTCTTTCCTGTAGCTTCTACCTGGTCCCATCTCTACTCCTTAGTTTAATTTATTCCTGATATTCCAGACAAAAGATCCTGGTAGGGTGCAAAAACTTCTTATGGTCTCATGTCTTCAGCCTTCTGTAAATTAGATTGTTTGTCTGCAAAAGGAGTCCAGATAGAGATAGGCCTGAAAGGGCCAGGTTTTGCACTAAGTTACCTCCTCAAAGGTTGAAACGGTGTCTGTGTAGCATCTTCACTCAACTTCTGCAGCTGTCCCTTTGTCTGCCCTGCCTTCCTACCTCTGTTGCAGTGTGAGCAAATCCCACGCAAATACACAAACTTAAAGTCAAGGACATGATAGATTTAAAAGAAATTAAATCAAATAAAGCATACAGCAACTTTTTCCAGATGGCTAGCAAAGCTAGATGGGTTCTTATCAGAATCAAGTCGGTTAGACTATAGTAAAATGGTACCTTGCTCAGACATATGGCAAATCCAAACATCAACTAAAGACTTCTTCTCTTTTTGACAAAAGCATCATGTTGCTTTAGTCTTTTTAGTTTTTGATCTCTGGTATGGCTGCCAGTTGCATAATGACCGTGTTTCACTTGAGATGACCGAAGCAGACTCCTAATGCTGAAGAAGAAACAAACAAAACCTGACACACTGTGTGCCATTATGTTTCGTTATAATGCAGTGACAGATTCAAAATAACTCTTTGAGTGATGTACACAGAAACTCCAGACTTGAAGTAAGAGAAACAAAAGGAAATACTTTACTTTCTTCTAAAACTGTTTTGATTACTTTATTCTTCCTTTGTTCCAGTACTGTTGCTGCAACTTTCTTTTAATACTAATCGGTCAGTTCAGGCTAAATGTGTCTTCTTCTCTCAGTCATACTCATTCTGACTGCTATGGAAAAGACAGTTTCGCAGATTTGACCATCCCACACCTCTCTTCCCATCCCTCCATTTGCTCTCCTCTTCTGTCCTGTTAAACATAAGCTGCCTGCTTTCACTTTCAAAGGCTTTCATGACCTCCCACTCCCTGACTGGCTTTTCCTCAGCATTGACATCAGCTTCTAGCCTCTTTGATCCTCTCACTTACAAGAAGGTCTCCATAATCATCCGCATAGTCCCTTCTACTTCAAAGGTCGTTTCTTTGTGGGTCTTTTTTTTCCCTGTGAGACCTGTAAAAGATTGACAACAACATGGAAACTGGTGTGCTGTGTCCAACATAAGTCATGCGGGATAGCTTCATTATATTTACTGTCTGGCTGGCTCTTCCCCACTGTCCCTGTTCTTAGGCAGAAAACTTTTGGGAGAGGCAAGGATTACTTTTATTTCTGTTTTTGTACAGGGCACAGTTTAATAGAGATACTTTGGTTCCTAATTGCTATGGCAACACAAACAATAAGAAATAACAAAGAAACCAGGATCACTTCATTTGTTACATTGCAAATACTGAAATTCTGCATTATTTGTTTATCCAGGCTGTAGACACAGCATACTTGCCAGATCTGACTTGTGGCATACAATAACCTTTAAAATACAGACTTTCATTTTAATAGCATGCTGTTGCCTCCTCAGTAAGAAGATTTTACCTAGGATTTATCTAGCCAAAGCCATAGACACTTACGATTTAGGTTTCTCTCTGGCTCCAAACTCTCATAGCTAAAATCCTCAGAGACTTGAATTATTTCAGGACATATCTACTGCGAAGCATTTTTGACAGCTGTCTGACTAATATCTCTACTTAATCTTTTAGAATAAATGGATTTATTCCTGTTTTAAAGAGCGACAAACTCTTGGCAGGTCTCTTAGCCAGACTTGCTGAAGCCAGATATGCGCACCTGACATGAATTAATTTCAATACCAAGGCAGCTAATTAGCAGCAGCTCTCCAGCAGCTTTGAAAAATGCCCATTTTTCCACAATACGTATACACAGATTTGAGTGTACTGCATTACACAGTATACACCACTTTTGAAGAGCCGGTTTCCAACTGATACTGGTGACTCGCCAATATAAGCACTGACTAAGAACAGCTGAAGTGGCTACTGCCTTCGGTTGTCTCCGTTACTGGTCTTCAGGATGTTGCAGCTCTTAGCAGGGATGGCTGAGCTGCACATGCAGCAGCTCCTCAGCCACCAAAGTTTACAGCTCTGTGTGTTAAACTGGTTGTTAAACTGGCAACAACTCCAGCTCGCTGTGCCCTCCTCAGGAGGCAGGGAAGTAACAGGAGCCACGTGTAATGGCAGAGATGTGCGCGAACAAGATGTTCTGAAGGGCAAAAGGAAAAGGTGAGCTGAAATGTAAATAGGGGTTAATATTTGGAAGGTAAAGGGAAGTGTGGAAGATGCAGAGTTTCTGGAGACGTTTGAGAAAATATTTAAAATAACGAGACCTATGATTAGGGCAGACACTTTTTGAAGTGTAATTTAGATTTACAGCTTAATTTAGAGGAATTGGAGGAGGATGATACAGAATTTCTGAAAGCCTAGGTAAGCCAAATTGTGAAAGACAAAACAAAATGAGTGAAAATCCAGTCTTGAGACAGTAAACAGTAAAATGACATAAAAATTCCTGAACTGATGTAAAACCTCAGAGTAGCCCACTAGACTCTCTTCCGAGAAATGTGTAGAAGAGGACAGAACATTTTTCTTAATAATGAATTTGTAAAAGCAGTTTGCACCTTATTAATTCACATTTCCCAAAATCCCACCCTGTCCTTTCCTGCTGCTGAATTAATTAGGTTGTCCTCTTCGTGTCAGGGAGTAGCATAATCACACATATGTTAACCAGGCTACCTCACAAGTGAAAACGAATGTCAGAAGTGTCATTAATCATTATATATGACTTTTTGAGGAGTACAAAAGCTTTCTACAAATGGCAGAGTTTAATTCCGTAGGCACTTCCACAATTCTTTCCTAACCAGCCAGGAAATGGGTAAGCCACATTTATGCTTATTGCCTTTTAAGACAGGGAATGCAGAAATCTAGGATAAGGCAGAAGGCCAATTACATCTCTTGTTAAATACTATTATTATGTGAGCTTGCTTTAAGGACAAAGTTGATCTTCAGGCCACAATTTGCCTTATGTTTATTTGACTCGTTTCAAATTTCCGGATTAACTGCAACACCAGAGAAGCAGAAGAGCAATGATTAAAGTCTGAGCTTTTCCAAATTCTCTGCGCTCCTAGCTACAGATACTCTCCTCTCCAGTGTTTGTTTTGAAATCCTGGAAAATACACTTTGTAAAAAGATCTCATTGCATGCCCAGGCACATCCAAACTTTCCACTTGTTCTCAGACGTTGGACACCGGTACTGTTCTAAATTGGAAAAGGACATCAGGGCTGGACAAGGAAATGAGGTCTTGTAGCACAGTTCGGTGTTCGCATTTCAGTCTCCTCATATACATGTGTTAATGTTATTATTTTACGCCTTATGTACTTTAATGGCACTATAATAGTGTGTGGCACTTACAAGTCTAATTAGGCAGAAATCTGGGTGTCTATTTTGTTTTATATTTATCTTCAATATAAAAAATACCAGTAATTTGAGCAGAGGTCATCTAATCAGATTAACGTTTTGTTGGTGTATCCATAGTTCTTATGCCTTTTGCCCATTGTCTCCAGTGCTTCACAGTACCAACTGATTCTGATCTTCCTTATGAGCCAGTTTCTGCAGCTGCTGTCTTCACCATTCTCTGGAATTATGTCACGCTGTAGGAATACTTCCATTTGCTTTTACTGGACTTCTCATAGGATAAGGTACAAGTCCACATAAGAGTCTAGATCTGTCTTTCTGGGGACATGACTACATTACATCACAGGGTGACATCTCTGTTTTGATATCTGTCTTTATTACAGCCCTTGCATACAATGCATCTGTTGTTCCCAGGGACTTAGTCCTGGGTAGATCGTATGGACTGAACTCTGTTATAAATCAAGCAGAAAATGATTAAAGGTTTGCTTCTCTACACTACAAAATGCAGTTAAGTGAATGAGGACTCCCCTTCAGTGTTGCTAAAGAAGAGGTGACATGTAATGGTGAGAGTGAGTAAAAGGAGTACACATACTCATTTCTTTTTTTAAAAATTTTCTGAGGGATTTGATTCCTAAGAGAAAACCAAAAAGAGGCTGGGTAGAAGGTACTAGCAGCCAGTGACTGTGCTGGCCGTTTCTGCTCCCCTACAGGTTACGAGCTGTTTTGGAGGACCACGAGAAGAAATACACCTGTGGGATGAGCAGGAAAAGGTCCTTGCAGTTTTATTTGATTTTTCAGATTGCGATCACGTTGCACTCTTAGGAGCTGAAGCAGTGGGGAAAGGTCCTACCGCTGCCATCTATGGCATGAGCCACATGTGCACATCGGCATAGCAGGTACATCTGTGTGCTTTTTAGGATGGCTCAGAGAGGAAATATTTTCCCATTCTGTTGAACTTGTTCTGTATAACATTTTGGAAGGCTCTGCTCTGAACAGCCTGGTATGATTTAGTACTAACAAAGTACATGTGTTTGGCATGTTGTCCTCACATATTGTGTTTTGATTCAGTATATTTACTGTTCCGTGCAGTGAAGTTGCTTCTGGTGATTGATGCCCCAAAAACCTCTTGTGGAGACCATGGAGCTTTCCAGTGCTTCTGGTTTGCGGAGGGTTGGTAACTGATCTTAAGAGGCACCTGAGTTTATTAATGGAAATTGCAGTCAGTCCAGTGCTGATGCATCTGCTGGGACTCAGTGAAGGGAACGGTGCTGTGGCTGAGCTTGGTGAGATTGGCTGGTACTGAGGGTGGTCATACAAAGCCATGACAACAGACGGGAAGGGGTTAATATGGTTTATATGCAGAGTGAGTATCTGCTTTATATATGTAAAATCAGTACTACTGTACTTCCAGACAAAAATTTAGTTAGTGGCTGAACTGAGCAATCTTTAATTTATTTATTTTTTTAACAATTCTGCAACATACAGGCTGCTGATAGTATAGAAAAGACCAGGAGGCCAATCTCAGAAAAAGTAAAGCTGGGCATGAAGTCACAGCTCAGTAAAGCTGACTCTTTCTTTGTCAGTGACAACAAAAAGACTCCAGGATCCATCTCTTACATTAGAAGCATCAGCCTACCTTTTTTTTTTTTATTATATCGTAAGTTTTTCAGACCTTATTTAATTCCCTATAATGGAAAACGAGCTGCTTGAAAGAAGCAGGGTCTTTCTGCATATCACCATGATTTCATGAAGAGGAGTAAAAGAAACAGTCAAGAGTGACGCATATAAATTTACTAAACAAGTTAAATCCCAGTGATTTGTTTCTTTCTTTGTGAAAACTCCGCTGGCACCAGCAAACTGCAACTTCCTCTTTGGATAAAAGCATTCAGGTGCCAGGGAAATAGCTAGCATAATTACAGGTAATTAATGTTTTATAACAGCTATCAGGTCTGACTTCCATGGTTTTTTTTTAAACCAGACAGTTAGTGGATGATTGGACTGTAAGCTATCTAAACATTGGCTACTAGCCTAGCTAATGGCCTGCTAGCCAGGTGGTGGTCTCTGAAGGCCATTCAATATTGCCTTTAGCTGCCAATTCTGCCCTTTTCAGTCACCAGAGAAAGTGCCATCCACTGTGATTTGCAGTTGCTATAAATGATCAGGTGGACGAGTCCGAAGAGGATACCCATGCCTGATCCATGCCAGCGAGTGCAGCTCTAGAAGAGTCCCTTCTCTATCCTCACGCCATGGGCTGGTCACCAAATTGCAGAGAAAAAGAAGCCAGTAGACAGCAGCCACAACAGCACCATCGCTTGCAGAGCAGGACAGCTGGAGCCCAAAGTGAGATGGGCAACCTCAGGGTCATGGCGACTGCAGATAATCCTGCTAGAACAGTAGCCTTGTCATATGCATGCACGTAAAGGAGTTTCCTCGCATAAATCCAAGCTACATCACCTGTGCTTCACCAGCAAGAGACAGAAACCATCACAAGAGAAGATTTGGCTTCACAAGGCAAAGTAGAGGCCTTCTGTGGTGGAACTCCCCAGATGCTCTGCTAAAGATGAGTGGTTATGAAATGAACTTTGAAAGAAAAAGAAGGAAATTTTAATATTCCATATTTCGGTCTTTTGGGCTCAGTATTCAAGAGGTTTTGGTTCCTGGATGAAACCACAGAATTACTTTAAGGTTCAGATATTTTACTGAATATTTCAGCTACTCAGGTGAGAACAATAATAAATGCTTCAATTAAATCTGTACTGTAAGTGTCCAGCTACTGGAGGTTAGTTATATCTAGACTAAATATATCAGCCTTGCTGCTGTACATGAACATATGAGTTTAAATATATACACATTTAGAATAGGTGCTACTTACAAAAACATAGTCTAAATTTCAATACAAGTACCTTTTACATTTAAAGTGGGATTTAAAGTACACTGAAACAAGATCTGCTGGAGCAGGCATTTATATAATGATTGACGGTGTAATTGTAACTAGTAAATGGCAAATTTTTCCCTTGAAGACAAAATTCCAACAAAGTCCTGCTCAACCTAAAGCTAGGATGAGGATTTGGCTTAGGATGGGGGGATGGGGATAGTGATGATTTCATCACCCATTTCCAACTGGGTGGGTTTGATATCCGCAATAGTGAAGCATAGCATTAGGGTTAGAGTTCAGGAAGCAAGGGTCCTCAGGGCTGGAGTAACACCGAAATCCTGCTCTACCCAGAGAGCTAGATGAAAGTGGGCTCAGGATGGCGTGGTAGGTCATCATATATTTTGAATGGGGGAGGTTTATCATCTACTCTGCAGAAGGATAGGGTTAGGGTTCAGTTTAGCACTAGGGAAATTAAAGACCTCCCAGCTGAAATGCCAGCAACATCCTGCTCATCCCAGAGACCTGGGATGGCAGCCGGGCTCAGGACAGCGCTGTAGCTCAGTGCACATCTGGAATCAGGAACTGGTCTCATCTTCTGCAGGGAAAGCTGACTTGTAGAGGTAGGGGCTAGGTTAGTTAGCTGAGTGCCCCATTATAATCCTTGGAGCAACATTTAATTAACAAAAGTAAACTGTTCTTTACAATACAGGCTACTGGTGTTCTGCTATACATTGTAGCTCTGGAAATAGAAAAGTATTCTTTTGTTTAAACTATATTTAAACAGCATTATCGTCTGTGGACTTTACACAATGGATCAGGTGAGAGAAAATTTTGTAACAATCCAGAAAGAACAAAATACTGTGCAGAGTATTCTCTGCTAATTTGTACCAGATGCTACACTATAGGTGTAAAAGTGAACATAATTACGCCTATTAACATCAAAATAACATCACTGGTCATTTATAAATTACTAACTCTTACTTGTAGGCATGACCAAACCAAAAAGCCATTGACAATTGCAGAAAACCTTTTCTATGCATGATGTCCCTTTTCCCTGTTGGTTCTGTGCCTGTAACAATATATTTTTAAGATTTCTTTGAGATACCAGCTGCAGAAGAAGCAGGAGAATGCCCAGCTGTTCAAAAGCAACTTCATCATCCAGATGACTGCATAATGAAAAAAATTAGGGTTGCCATAGTAAAATATTATTTGTGTACAAATAAATGCCCTGCGGTCAGTTTCTCTCTCAGATGACAGTACTTTTGCAGAACTCAGAAGAAAACAGAGGACAAAGCCAAATATGAGGAGATGTGCAGAGACGGAAAATGGAGAAAAAAAAAGGAAGTGAGACAGAAGAAAAGGAAGATTTGTTCAGTTCTGTTTAAAACCATTAGCCCCTATTTTTTAGGACTGTGTGAAGTGGATCTTCATGTTCCATACCTTGCTGTAAAGTAGTTTTCCAGGGACTTCTTCATAAGACTGGCACTAGGGTAATGAATCTCTCTGGCAGGGGCAAAATGACTGCCCAAAACAGTGCAGAAATTCTGCAGAGGAGGGTTGCCCTGTTTAAGAGAGGCCTCCAGGACTAGTTCAGCTGTGTCAGGAGCTTTTCTGCCTCTTGAGTCAGCAAAGAATTGCCAGATACCATGTCAGTATCTTATCCCTGGGCTTTGGAGTCCTACAGCTGGAAGTTACTGCGATCACCTGGCTGCTGGGCTAGGGTTTTGTGTGGCTTGAAGTCATGTAGTAAGCCATCTCATCTGGTTTTCTCTTTGCCAGCACAGGCACCATCTCTTCTTTTGAAACCTGCTGAATAGAGCAAGGGCATATATATAAAAAGGAAAGACGTGATCACAGCAACAGCAGTTCCAGTTGCAACATCAAATACTAACCGTATGAGATAAAAAAAAAACAAAACACCACGACAAAAACAAGAGGGCTGACATACGTATGGCATTTTTGCCCAAAGGGGCTATGGCTGAAGTTTTACAAATTCATATCAAAACAGAGAATGCTCTATCTGACTGCAACTGCAAAGGAAATCAGGATACTCGCTCATGCTGGAGACTGCCGACTACCACAAAAAGTACAGCTTCACTCTTATAACCCTCCAAATGAGGTGGCTCCAGCTGCTTCTCATTTTTCAGTTTGACACATACCATAAACGTACAGACCACAAGATAAATATATATGTAAAGATGTACAGGCAGGTATTGCCACAGGGTTCCCCCCCCCGAGCTTGCTCATGTTAAATGCCAGGATTTCAACAGATTGCATACAACAAAGAAAGACCTCTGTAACTTATCTCTTACTTTGATTACAGGTCATAACTTGTTACTTACCTGATGAAAAACCTGAATGGCAGCTCCACAGTGTTCCTGCATATCTAATTGATCCTGACATTCGCCTTGTTTCACAGGGATAACTGGCCTTTTGTTTTCCTGTTACACTGATTTGTTTTCATCTGTGAACTTTGCAGCACTCAAGCAGTGTTGAAAATCTTTAAGGCAGCAGTTATTGCAATGGTATGAGAAAGGAAACTGTTGGAAGAAGAAAGGAGAGCGATGAAAGAGGTGGTTGTTTATTGTCTGGAATCATCCATTTCACTCCTCAGCAAGAAGAAAGCATGCTAATGAACACAGATGTTTATATTTTCAACCCTGTTTAAACATTTAAGGCCCGCTTGGGGTTTCATATCCTGATTTTATACTTCAGTCTAGTTCTTCCTGATTTACCCTACAGTTGGTGTGAGGAGAGTGAGGCTTTCCAACCTGAAATGTTATGTAGCCCAAGTAAAGGGAGTATAGGATCCAAATAATGGACATAAATGTCTTAAACCTTGGAGGTACAGAAAAATCCCTGTATGTTCTGGTATTTAACAGCCAAGCTCCACGAAAGAGACAGCACCACTTTGTCATTCCCAACTAACTTTCCAACTAAAAAGCCTTGCCAATTTGAAAATCTGCAAGGACAAAAAGTATATTCCTCAGGTTAAAATATTTGTTCCGCAGGAATTATTAGGGGCAACTGTTTGACATTACGAATTCTCCCTGCTTGGCAGAAGGAATGACTGAGTCACACCGATCATCTCTAAACAAAAAAAAGACAGCCAAAAAAAAAAGATCTAGAAACTTTAGAGGCTCTCCTTCCTGTTTTTATAGCTAGCAAACAGATGAGGCTATTTCTTCTGAAGTTTTTCACTTAGACAAAAAAAGAAAAGCCAAAATTACATCCCTTCTTGCGGCTGTGGTTTGCACTGTCAGCTGGTTTGATCAATGTCTGCAATCTGTGTATGCACAACGGGCATCTCACACCAGGCTAAAACGATCAGATGTGCAAGCAGTGGTCTCTGCACCAAACGTTGCACTTTGTGGTAAACAAACAAATTTCAGTTGCCAAAAAAATGACAGATCTGTGGCTTCCTTGCAACCCTGTAGGGACAAAAGGAGTGAGTGAGGATTACAGTAGATGGCAAGGTCCGAGGGGTAAAATGACTAATAATTAATGACACTGAGTATGATGTTGCCACAACAATGTGCTGTCGTGGACTGAGTCTTATGGCTGGCTTACAAAATACGGGTATTTCTCTTTGAACTGTGTTCTCATCTGGTTAGGAGTATTCCATTTTTAGTTCTAGCATCATGACAAGATGGGTTCAATAACTAGCAAGCTGCCAGATCTCCTATATCCATCAGTTTCTAGACATCGATTGTTACTTAATCTCCTTCTGAGACATACTGTGAGTTTCACTAAACTTTGTGCCTCATCTGGCAGGCACAGAGGTACCGTAACAGCCTCTTTCTGTTGTTTTCCCAGTATCACCCCCAAGGCTAAAGCTAACAGACAGATTTATGTTATGATGTGCCAGTTTCTGTAGCCAGCTAGGTAACAAACAAGAATAAGTGATGAGGTACTTAGTTATGGGTGGGTCAACAAGAGTTGGTCTTCTGCAGAGCAGGGTTCCCACCCAGATTTGACAGTTGTCACCATGACATAGCAACAATTTCATCATCTTATCCAGACTGACTCTGAGCCATCTACCGCTCATCATTGCTCCCTCTTTTCCAAGCACTGGGGCACTTACTTCTTTGTCCAGACCTAGCTGTATGAAAAGGGAGAGATGGGCTCTCTCAGGACAGCAACCTTCTTCTCCTAATTAACTTTCTGTAGAACTTCTTTATACAGATGTGAACTTGGCTGAGGGTCTGGAAATCATCACCCCAACTGACAAGTAACTGGTTGTTAATAATAATAGGAATTGATGGTGCCCATCAGTCCAAGTTATAGGGCAGCTTACTGTGTCCCTCAAATCACTCTCTACAGAGCAGTTAAGCCATGGGCTGAAAGGGCCATAGAAATATTCCCTGCAGGTTAGATTTGACAGGCTGGATGGGAAAGTAAATAGGAGCATGTACTGCCACTATTTACCCCTCACATACAGGACCTTCTTTCACCCCATAACATCCTTTCTCTTTTCTTCTTCATGTCTTCTCTCTGTCTTTTGTTGCTATGGCTGATCAGCCACTGGCAGAAGTGGTGCATCCTGGAGCGCTTCAGATCAGGCTTCTTGGACTGTCCCAGGAGAGGTTAAGAAGCTTTACCAAGCAGAATGGGAAGAGCACATGCTGGGAAAGCTCACCAGAGAAAATCAACATAGCCCGGTGTGTTAGTCATTACACAGAAAATAGTTGTTATGAGACGAATCTTCTTTTGGCAAAATCATTCTTTCAATAAATGTGAATTTGCAGGCTAAGCACTCAGTGTCATTGCAAAACCAACTAGACCATACAGACACCACTAATCTTCCTAGTTGGGTAATTGTCAAACTAGGTTTACAGTGTTATCCTGGGAAATGCAGTATCTCAGTTCAGCACCCTTCCTGTCTGATTTGAACTGGGATCTTTCATCTCCTGGAAGAGTGCCTTTGCCACTGGGACATAGGGTATTTTGGGTCTGAGCATGTCTCGGTCTGTCCTGGAGGGTTTTCACTGTATTTAGAGAAAACATGATGTTTTAAATGGGGGAGATGCAAATTATAGGATCACAGAATCACTCAGGGTGGCAGGCACCACAGGTCATCTCTGGTCCAAACCCCTGACAAAGCAAGGACAGCTCTGAGCTCAGACTAGGTTGGAGACCTTCATATAGTCAGGGCATAAAAACATGCAAGGATGGAGATGATGCAGCCTCTCTGCACCCCAGCTACATTGCTTGGCTGTACTCTTCGATGATAATTTTTTTTGTTATGTCCAGTCGAATGTTACCTGTTTCAATTTATGACCATTTTCTCTCACTTGGTAACCTCTTTGTGGGTGCAAGGGCTGCTGTTGGGTGCCTCCAAAGCCATTCCTTCCCCTGGCTAAACCAGCTCCAGTCTCATAGTTTCTCCTCGCAGGGCAAGAGCTCCAGCCCCTAGCCTTCTTCATCCAGCTCTGCTGAAGAGTTTATTGATGTCTGTCCTGTACTGGGGGTGGGGGGACACGGACAACCACAACTAGACACGGTGCTCTGGACATGGGTGAACAAGCACTGAGTAAGGGGACACTACACCCTGGGAGGCGAGGTCTCTCCTCACTTCCAGTGACCAGTGAGAATGATCTGAGGGAAGGTGTCTGTTCAAGATCGTGGGTTGGGTTCAAAAAGCAAGGATTTGTATTTCATCTTGTCACCACTGGGTTACTGCACATGCACTCAGAAAGGGTGTGGACACTTCCTTCTCCTCTGTTCTCCTAATCCAGCTTCCCGCTTTTCCTGTGCTTGTATAAGAATGCTCCGAAACAAAGATAGTAAATTTTGATCAAATCTGTAATTTCATTCCATTTTCTTCAAAAAAGATTCTATATCAAACAGAAAACAAGTTTTCCTGTGGTTTTTGGGGGGATGGAATAATTAAAAAAAATCAGCCCATGGGAATCTGTTTGCCAGCTCTGTGGAAAAGGGTTTGGTGACTGGAGACCTTGCTAAGTATCAGCCAGCAACTGTGAGACTCCGCAAGACCCCTGAAATTCATTCCTGATTCCCAGGAAACAGTAGTGGAACTAAATGTCATCAGCCTTCAAGCTCCGTTCCTCCTCCCACCCTCTCCACCTATGGTAGCAATCTGTGAGAGAACCTGGACTACACCTAGCTGTATGCTTGGAAAGCAGCTTCCATTCTTCTCCCATACCCTGCTGTGCACCTGCTTAACGCTCGAAATGAATACTTAGACTGTGTAACTTAGTGCCTCTCATTAAACAGTGGACTAATTGGATCATGCTGTGATAAAGTTCCTGCCAAATTAGTCAGAAAGTATCAAGTAGAAATGCATGAATTTCCTGGAATTTCTTTTAATCAAATTGTTACAAAGACCTGTTCTTCAAACAACTATGTTAGACAAAGGTGTCTTGTGGTTGATGCTGCGATAATCTTAGCACCCTTTAGAATTGGTTTGTCAGCTGGGATTCCTCCTTGTAATTACTTTATGAGTAAGCTTTTCTAAAGTTTACCATGAAGTCTGTTTTGGAATATATTTTGATCACAGATTCACATCATAGAATCGCAGAAATTGGCAGGCATCTCTGGAGATCATCTAGTCCAAACTACTGATCAAGCAAGCTTACCAGGACTGTTGTCCAGTTCGGCTTTGAATATCTCTAAGAATGGAGATTCCACCATCTGCCTAAGAAACTTGCTCCAGTGTTTAGTAGCCCAAACAAGAAAAAGTTTTTTTCTTCTGTATAAGTGGAATTTCCTGTGTTTCAGTTTGTGCCTGCCGCCTCTTGTCCTGTCAAAGCGCACCACTAGAAAAGTCTGGGTCCATCTTCTTTATTCCCTCCATTAGGTATTTGTACACATTGAACTCCACCATCTCATGGTCACTGCAGCCGTGGCTGCTCCTAGCATTCACATTCCCAACCAGTTTTTCTGTGGAAGTATCAGGAGCAGCAAAGCTTCTGCCATCTTTGGCTGTGTCAGGAAATTGTCGTCAGTGTAGCCCAGAAAATTCCTGAATTGCTTGTGCTTTGCTGCATTAACACTCCAGCTGCTATCAGGGTAGCTGAAGTCCCCCAAGAGGGCCAGGGCATGTGAAAGTCAAGCTTCTTGCAGTTATCTGAAAGAGACCTTATTTATTTCTTTTTCCTGAGCATGTGCTCCATAGCAGACATCTGCCATAACATCACCTGTGTGCATCTGTCATCCCAAGGTAGAGCTCCATGTGCTCCTGCTGCTGTCTTATACAAAGAGCAACTCCATCTCCTCACTTTCACAGCCTGTCCTTCCTCATGAGCCTGTATCCATGCATCACAGCACTCCAGTCATGTGAGTTATCCCAGTACCTCACTGTGATTGCAGTGAGACTGTAGCCCTCCCCATGCTGCAATGGATAATTAAATGGTAAAGGGTGCTTGCAGCTTAAATGATGAATTCCAAAAGAGAAGGTAAAAAAAAAATAATCTCATTTTAATCTCTATTTCATCCTTCTTATTTACAGTCCTTTAGAAATAAAAATACCATATCCAGTAAACAAACAGCTGTGATTTTTCCTCCAGCTTAATCCAAAAGCCTGTGGAAGCACTAAGCATTAGACAGAAACAACAAAGAATTCAAGGGAATAATTGAGCACTACAGCCAATTGTTTGCTTAATTTTGTCTAATAACCCCTTTTGGGGAAATCACTACATTTCAGTTTTAAGTTACCTTGAAAGAATACATCATGCCTGACTTTTGTTTTGGTGACAGTCGGAAAAAAGGTAGGGAGAAAGGAAACTCCATCATTGCTTGTGAGACAGCCGTAAGCTTAGGCAGAATTGCAGCACCTCGAGAACCTATCTCAACACTGCAAGCTGAGGTGCTCCAAAGGGATGGTGACGTAGAGACGTGACACAGGGTCATGACACAGAGAGTGAGAACAGGCATGCGTCTTCCCAGACCCTCTCCCATGGGGAGCAGAGAGCTAGTCACTTTGGGTGAAGCAATATGCTGCATTGCTTTTGGGAGGTGGAGGAAACAGCATGCATCTGTGTTCATCAGGCATATTTATGAGGCATTTTGAACATCTGTGTGGTTTTAAGATATATGGGTCAATGATGTCATAAGACTGCAAGAAACAGCCAGACTGAAGGAAAACTGTTAGAAAAAGGAAGGAATATGAAGCAGTAAGATGGGCAAGGAGGTCTAACCTGTACAGGACAGCACAGGGGACAGCAGAGGAAGATGAGACTACCTGCAGGAGCAAAGAAATCCAAGCATGTACTGCAGCTATTTTTTGTGAGGTAGAATCACAGGTAGCAGCCTCATTTTCCCTTGTTATATTGATTGGCACATTGTGATGTTTGCAAAGAAACAGACTGGCTTTTGAACAAATAGGAAAATTAAGATATTTCTGCCCTGATGGAAAAGATGCAGCTTGCAAGAGAAACTTGTGCCACAACAGTAGCAACTGTGAACAAAAGCAGATGGAGAATAATCCTGATCAGCATGTTTCCTACACACAACGAAGAGAAGTTAAACTATCTTAGACAACCACAGGGGCCATTTAACAATGCCAAGTTTTAAAAATCAACAGACCTTCGTTACTTCTGTAATTCAATAACTTCATGTTTACAGCCATTTAATCCCTGCAAGCTTTTGCAATCAACCTCACCTGCCAATTCAGTATATTTGCTGTTACGCTGTATTATTCCCACTTTGCTTACTCTGCTAATTTTAAATTTCATATTTCTATGTTTTTACTTGAAAACTTGTCTTATATATATATCATAATATATTATCATACCATGTCAAATTTCTAAATGGCAGCTACAGACATCTCTATAATGTAAAAATTAGTCTATAAAACAAAATGTGAGTGATTGGAGCTCTGTTTCACTGAAGACCTTAGGAAGGAGGTATACACAGAATTACAGAATCACAGAGTGGTTGAGTTGGAAGGGTCCTCTAGATATCATCTGGTCCAACCTCCTGTTCAACCAGAGACACCTACAGCCAGTTGCCCAGGACCGTGTCCAGACAGCTTTTAAGTATCTCCAGGGATGGAGACTCCACAACCTCCCTGGGCGGCCTGTGCCAGTGCTCAGTCGTGCTCACACTGAAGAAGTGTTTCCTGATGTTCAGAGGGAACCTCCTGTGTTTCAGTTTGTGCCCACTGCCTGTTGCCCTGTCACTGGGCACCAGTGCAAAGAGCCTAGCTCCATTGTCTTTGCACCCTTCCTCCAAGTATGTATATACATTGATAAGATCACCCTGAGCCTTCTCTTCTCCGGGCGGAACAGTCCCAGCTCTCTCAGCCTCTCCTCCTAGGAGAGATGCTGCAGTCCCTTCACCATCTCTGTGACCCATTGCTGGACTCTCTCTAGTGTGTCCACGTCTCTCTTGTACTTGGGGAGCCCATAACTGGACACGGTACTCCAGGTGTGGCCTCACCAGTCCTGAGTAGAGGGAACACCTCCCTTGGCCTGCTGGCAACACTCCTCCCAGTGCGGCCCAGGATACTGTTGGCTTTTTTTTTTTGCCACAAGGACACCAGATGATCCTTGAGGTCCCTTACAACCTGGTATTCTATGATTCTATGACACATTGCCGGCTCACGGTCAACTCAGTATCCACCAGGACCTCCTGTTTCTTTTCTCCCAAGCTGCTTTCTAGCTGGGCAGCCCCCAGCATGTACTGATGCATGGGGTTCCTCCCCCAGTGCATCACTTTGTACTTCTCCTTTTTGAACTTTATGAGGTAAAACACCACAAAATACATCAAGAAACAAAATTTATTTTGTTAATTCCTGTTCAGTAAAGCTCCCAATACAGAAGCTAGGAAGGAAGCTAGCTTCTAAAGAATTTGTCTGCTTTATTTTTAACATGTGCAGCTGAGGACAAATCCCATGCTTAGATAAGCATGTTTATCATTTGCAACAAGCGTATTTTAATTTGCAGTTTTCTATATATTTAATAATGACAATAAGTAGCAAACTCTAAGCTAAAGCTGTCTATTTTTAAGTGCCACTAATGTTTCTGTGACTGAAGTTAAAACCAGAAGGATCATTAGGTATAAATATCTCATACATTTTTAAGACTATATACCATGCTGTTCTGTGGGTACAAGATGTGCAAGTAGAGATTTTTCTCTCTTACTAAGCCAACAGGTACAGTTGAAAAACACTAAATTTTAATTGTTCTGCCTGTGTCCATAGATGACCACAGCTACAGCACCATTTCCTTTTCTCTAGATCATCTTTTGGCCCCAGCATTGGAATAACCATTAGTGCAAGGGCTAAACTTGGCACTTTCACATTTCAGGGATTCCTACTGATATTCTCTTCGGCTTTGACCATCATGGATTGACAAGTTTAATCTGTAATTTAAGACTCGAACAGCCTCCAGATCATGAATGTGATGGTTAAAAAAGAAAATCGCTTGAACCTTGTTAACACTAAAAAGTTCTCGTAATGCACACAGCAATGATATTTTCATCTGTTCAGTAGTAAACTGAACTCACTATCAGAGGAGCAGACTGTGGCTGTTTTTGATAGGAGGTTTCTTAGACATAAAGGACCTTTAATACAGTTACTAAATTCCTGTGATCTGGAAAAGATATCACTTATCTCAAAGTATTTTCAGAGGCAGGCATAGCATTCTTATTATTGCAGTCATAACTGTGAAACTGAAAACACTTAACACTGTTTCTGTGGTATGCAACTAAATATCATTTATTTTCAAACTGTTTAGGTTGTTTGGTGCCTCTGTATCCAGTTATCTCTGCATTATCACCTTTAGGACAGTAAAGTTACTCATTGCTAGAGAAAGTAATGTGACACTTGTGATATTCTTATTTCTTCTTTATGTTAGGTGTATCCATTTAAAGGATTATATCAATAACCTTTTTGTATTTCACAGCTACTTTTCAAAAAAATGAAATTAATTCTTTACTAGGTTCAAATAAATACTTTTTAAATTGAGTTTACCCTGCTGGGCAAGTATTTTCATTCATGCTGTTGAAAACAAAGTTCATTACAAATTTATGAGGGCCTAGTTCTTCACAGATACTAATCTACATGCAAACACCAGTATAGATTTGGGGTAAACCAACAGCCATTTTGCTTGAATAAACACACCAGGACTTAATTTGCTTACACCAGCCAGCCAAACAGCCACCCAAGTGAAACAGAAAGACAAGAATCAGGACCTGAGCAAGGACTGCAGAAGCTGATGCATAAGAAATTAGCAATCACTGTATTTTCTTACACCAGTTGTGGGGCCCTGATGGCATGGGGTGGCAAGGTGCTTGAAGGTTTGAGATGCTGGTGTTGAAGAGCAGTCCTCAAAGGTTCCTGTTCAGTACGAAGTCTCCAGAAAGCACAGGGCAGAAGTGCAACTGAGAACACAAAAACCCCAAGAGAATGGTATCACTGTAACCTGAACCCCAAAGGAACAAATTTCCTTTAAATATAAAAGGCTTAGACTAACTCCTTATGCTCTTGTATGTCAAAGTACTTCCACATACCATCATCTCCCTGCTAAAAGTTATCATCTGCTCAACTCGACAGGAGTCATACAGCGCACTCCTGCTGTGACACAGGGCTTGGTGTTTGTATCAAGCTCTGAAGACACTGCATTTTCCTTCTCTAAAATGAGTCGTTTTCTAGTCATGGACTGACTATGCACTGCAATTTCCTATTAGGTTATGTGTAAGTATATTAAAGGAGACACCGTGGTAGTTATTCACCATAGTAACAGGCACTGTAAACACTTGCAGGCTTTGGTCACAATAAGCGCAGAATCTATAGAATCAGGGATAAAATGTCCAGTATCCCAAAGTAAGGAGTGAGTTAAAATAAAAGTAAACCATGTTTAAAGGTGTAATGCTATGCAAAGATGCTGACAAGTCTGAGCTGAGCTGCAAAGATCATGGCCAGTTTAGTACTTGGCATGGATCTGGCAGCAATAAAGTAAAATGGTTATTAAAAGCTACAGCGCATATGCAAAGTGAGTGTATTTCTACTGAGACAAGCTGTCTTATTTTTAAGAAGCCAGAAATTTGATGGAAAAGACATGTGCAAATCTACACCAAAAGGTATGCCACGATCAACAAAGTCTTCCTGCTTGGCGTCCTCAGATTCAGTCCTGCCAGGAGCTTTTCGTTATTGCTGCAGACAGCTTCACACAAAACATGAGTGTGAACGCAGCGGCTGTTCCTTTCTGCAGACATGTGGGGAAACATGCTACCCATCAGAAAATATCATTTCTGTATGAAAGACATGCAGAAAATGTAACAAAATTCTCGGTTGAAATCATTGGTGCTCAAGAACTACCTGTGCTAGTTTTCATCAAAAAGAATCATTCCCAAACAACCACCAGCAGTGGAGACTTCAGTGGGCAGAAGTGAAAGCATCTGGTTTTAAAGACAGCCATATAGTAAATAAATCTTCACAAATTTGTATAAATATAAATCACATATAGATCCTAATTCTGATCTCCAGTATACTCATAAAACCTAGGAGAAAGCCTCCCCAAGCCAGGAGAACTACATTTCATGAGGAAGTTCAGTTTAAGAAGAAAATACAAGTACAATGCTGTAAAACAGCTGGTGACCATCAGGCCTGTTGAATTCAGACCACAAACTCATTAAGGCAGGAACTGCTTCTTTGTTTGTGGCTGGTGTCTTATTCCTTAATTGCCGGTGTTATTACCAAATGAGAGTAGAATGGAAAGCTCTGATTTTTGCTAATTCAAAGCAGAACTAGTATTACTTGAGTTTGTTAGAACTGGAAGCTGAACTTTGACATGCATAAATAACAGAAACCTTATTACACCATGTCAAGTGCTAAAGTCAGTCATGTTTGACTTTGCTATGGTCACACATTGTGTCCAGTACTAACATTTCACACAATCTCCTGCTTTTAAAAAAAGAATTAGCCATTCATGTTTCTCTATGTACAGTTCAATGAAGATTTAAAAACTCTTGATGAAAATAGATGAGAAAACCACCAGTGTTGCAATAAACATAGTTCTGAAAATATTGGCACAGGCAGAATTAAGTAGTCAGCCTACTTCAGTCTGTCTCAAAGTGATATATTTCCCTGGTTTTGTTTGTAATATTCTCTGAATATTATTAATTAAGTCTTTCCACTGATGCTTCCAGTGTGCCAAACCCACACATTGAATGTTGTAAATAGAAAATGAACGTAGTAAAAGACCAGAGAATAATACAATATTAATACCTAGTTAATTTCTATCAGACATAAGGAGGAAAAAGTAAAAAGACAAAACAAAACAGACACTGGTTTCAAAAAACTGTACTTAATAACTGAGCTATGCTCCTACTGAAGGAAGAAACAGACTTTTTCTTGATATTAATGGAAACAGCCAAAGGACTTCAGTCACCTAGAGATGCTGCAAACTGAAAAGATGTGTATCCTTGAAGTCTATGTGAGAAACAAAGAGAAAGTTACCTTTTATTCTACTTTGTTCAGTGCTATTTGACACTAGAAATAGAAAGGTAGTCTCAATAGCACCAAAAAGCTTCAGTCATCCACTAGAACATCCAAGCACAGTAATAAAGATGCTTATTAATTTTTTCTCTGGCATACTGTGGTGGTGATACTGAAAAGGCAGCAAAAAGCAACAGAGGTCCTAACATAGACAACCTGCGCTTAAAAATAATGCTTTGAGTTGTATCATTGGGAACTGTGTCCAAGAAATATCCAAAGGACAAGTAGGTAATAAATCCATAATACTTATGAAAGGCATCTTACCTCAGCTCACCCTCAACATCACGGCAGAGGATAAAGATTTCTAGTTTCAGAACAGAAAAAAACCCAGTATTTTTAAAGTGAATTATTGTGTGAATAGGTTATTTTCTTTACCTTAGTGTGCATTTTTTCCTAAATAGGTTTGAGATTCAAATTTTATAATATACCTTAAAAAACCGTGTAGCACTAGATTAAAAAGTCTCCTCCTTTCTCTTTCAACAGTGTATAGAACAGTATATAGATTTACATTCAGAGTATCACTTCAGCTGTAGGCAGAACAACTGCTAGTTCACAAGAATGCAACCTTAAACCCAGTTCTTGTTCCTGTACACACTGTTCAAGTTTTCTTTGTGACTAAAGGGTACACACAAGAGATGATGGGTCAAATTCTAGTCTCATCCAATAGACATGAAAAAGAGCAAACCCCCATGAAATCTAGGCAGGCAGAATAGCACGCAAAAGAAGCCAGGTCTCTTAGGCAAGAGCACTAATCCATCCACAAAATGGCCTTGCACAGTTTTTCCTTTGCCTTCCAATCAGTTTGTGTACAGCTGTGACAACCATTTACCATTTCTGCCACTGCTTATCTTCAGGGCAACCATTTATTTGTACAAAGAACCTCTGCCCCCCTCCACCTTCACCAGCTGCAACTGTGGATCTCCAGCCACTCTGCGGTATTCAACTGGGTCCTTGGCAAACTCCCCTCCCCCTTAGGAGTGGTGTCCCAAAGACTGAGTTTTGATTTGCATTTGACAAGCATTCCTATGTTAAAAGAATTTGCAGGGTGTTCACAACTGAGGGCAACTTGCACACAAAATACTCATTTGGAGCCAGTGACTATGCCAGCTTAAGACGTAGATTTAACATTGTGGGTTTTACAAGCCTTTGAAGCTAACCCCAGAACAATTGTCAGCATTTATAGTGGTGATTTCTAACATGCCACTGGGGATTGCTTCATAATCAGAAAGAAAAGAAAAAGAACCACAAAAGTAAAAGTCCTGCCAGAAAAGAAATAGATCAAATCAGACAGATGGTTAATATTAACTGAAAGAGCATCCAGATTTGTGATTTTCTTTTTCCTTAACAGCAGTATCAACAAACAATTTAAGAAAGTTCATAATATTTCTTAAATTAAATGTTCAAACACTTAGTCTCCTTGTATTCCATAGGTGACCTGTCAGCACCATCAGCTTCATCTCCCATATTGACAGGGCAAGTGGGGATAGGTGGAGATCTCACACTGTTCCGGAGACTTCTCCTTTTTAACTAAGTAACCTTTTTTTGTCCACTAAGAACACAGGTAACCCATGTCCTCTAATCATTTTTTGGATGTGGAGAATTTTTAGGCATTAACCTGGTATGGATTCTCCGTTCCTCTGTAACTTAAATACAACTGCATAAGAAAAAGAGGGAAGGGGTCCAGGCAGTAACTAAAACAGCTGTTGCAGTATCAAGAGAAACTGGTGAACTCTTTTGTCGCAGAGTGTATCTTGGGAGATAATAGCAAAAGGCCTATTTTTCTATTGCAGCTAAAAAGTGAAGTGAGCAAAGAGAAGGAGGATTCAGCTATGGACTTGACCATCTCCTATAATTATCATATAAAAATAGGAACGTTATTCTCTCCAGCAGGTTGGAGACTGATCAAGGATGTTACCCCATCCATCTACTCAGGGTCAGACCAAGGCAGAGCTACACAGGACTTACGTCTAAACTTAGGAAGTCCTCTGCCACTGCAGCGATTGCGTCTGCAGTCCCTGGCACCAGCGTCAGGGAGAGAACCACAGCCTGGAGGTCAGCCTGGCAAGGACTGGCTTTTATCCAGCCTGTGTGGGGCCAGCAGCCTACAGAACAGCACAGCTCTGCTCACACTCCATGGCCGTCAGCCTGAGCCTGCTCCATGCCATCCTTGTGGTCCAGGTCATTGTTGCCATTTTTGGCGGCAAATTATGCACAAAACCAAAAGGCATAATGCACACCCTGCCACTGAAACATCACGCTAATGACATGTTTTTCTTGTCCTTGCACAGGACATAAAGGCATCCTGGGATTGCATGTGATGAGAGAAGACACATGTGGTGCAAGGTGGATTTAAGTTGCCTGTTCGTAAAGATCTTGAGATTAAAATACCCTGCCAGCTCTGCCCAAGTTTCCCTTGCCCCATCTCAGAGCAAACTAGCACATGTACATCCTGAATGATGAACCATAGGATAGGATCCTTGCAGCAAAGCAGACATTATGATAAACTGTCAGAATATTTGCTTCCATACACTCTTCAATGGTAGAGGAAATGATGTCAAAGAAGTTCATCTGCGTGCTTTTGTTTCTCCCATACTGTCCGCTCTGTAACTAGGTCCCCAAGAGGTTTTTTTATTCTTGATACTCAAGTCTCCACTCAAAACCTAGAGTTCGTGGCCAGTAGGCTGTTATGTCCAGGGCTGGGAGCCATGTGTCTTTCTTCTTGGGTGGCTTCCACAGTTGGACACTATAATCAGGAACAATTATGGATTTATTTCCTACAAGAAGCAGCCACTTCTCATGATTTAGTCTGCCTCTTGGGCCAGTGCATGAGACAACTCAGATTCCTGTGTCCCAGACAGAAAAGAAATTCTTGCAAAAGAAATAGGAGAAGAAGATTTAGCAGACAGGATTTCTTGGAAATAATTCTTCCTACATATAGCAGGCCACAATGTGGGCAAAATGTGTCATTACAAAGTTATTACTAGGCTATGACAAACCCTCTGAAAATCTTAGGGAAGAGAAGAAAGAGGGAGCAAACCTTAGCTTTTTCATACATGAAGCTCTGTCTCAGCAGCAAATACAGATTCAGGTTCCTACTGCTCAAACCAGTGAAACATCCCAGAAGATGCAGCTTCATAAAATACCACTTTGCTGGAGTCACAGAGTCTTCTCTATGAAACGGCTACATGTGACCATCGAGTGCCTGGGAGTGTGGAGCTGCCAGTGCTCCAGCCTCAGCTGGGCAGGGTGACGTGCTGCACGCCCATGGCCCACCAAATGGAGGAGTTCCTCCTGCTGAGTTTCCTCCACAAAACCTGAATTATCAACGTGCACCAAAAGAGCAAGTCCATGCTGAATGGTCCTTGGCTGTAACAACACCTCACCCACACAAACAATTGCTCCAGCAAAACAAAGGTAGCCAGGCTACACCACTTCTTTTTCCTATGCAGATCTCAATAGTTCTGCTCTATTTTACATGCCACGAAAGGTACAGTCCCAGTATAATCATAGCATGCATGCCTGCTGCTCATGCTCTTATGCTGCAGTCAAGCCTGCTCCCATGCAAGAGCCTGTGGAGCTCTTTGTGCGTGAAGCAGCAGGAAAAGGTGTGTCTCGTCAGCCAACACCTCAAGAGAAACACCAGGGCCCTGAGTGCTGAGTCACCACTCATGGTAATCACCAGGAGAGATATTCCAGCCCTATCATACGAATGGATGCAGCTGTTAAGAATATCAGATAGCAGCATTCTGAAAGCTTTATTTGTCACTCTTGCCAGATGTCAAAGTAACTATTACCACAGATTCTAGTGGTATCTGAGATGCCTGCGGTGAGGTTATGGTGACCCATATAAAAAGTCTCAGTTCACATTCCTGTGGTCTGGGACTTCAGATGAGTCCTATTAGCAGATAATTCATACATTGAGTACTACGTTTAGTAGTGTTTCTAATTGTACTCGACGCTCCAGCTAAAATATCTGCAAGACCTTGAAAAGGTCAGGCATGTCCCGGTAAACCATCAGAACAATGAAGAGGACTTTACAAACATACCATACTTCAAGCTGAAGAAACGTTCTTAAGGCTTGCTCCTTTGTTATAGTTCTTCCAGCAAATTAAAAATTATTCTTCAGTAGGTTTAAAAATAGGTCACTGAAGTAACAACTGCTTTCCTTCAACTCCTCTTGAATTAGGAGAAAAAGCAATGGGGAAGCATAAACAAGGGGGTAAATCTTTCACTATTGATCTGTTTTGGTCTGCACCTTTTGCACTGTGTAATAAAAACGTGGCTTGATAACTCCAGCATACCCCTTTGAGAGAAAAGCTTTCATTTTTAAAGCACAATTCTTTCTAGAGTAAAAAGTAACTTGGGGATTTGCTATCCCCAAGATGCCCAGATTGGACAAACTCAGTTTACAAAGAAAAACTGTGTTTTGCTACCTACCCACCTCATACACCAGTGCGGTTTCTCTGTTTTGTGTGCCATTGTCACAAATATTTTAGCTTCAATTGTTGATGAAACGTGAAACAGGAAGAGTCGAGTGGAACAGAACAGAATGGGGAGAATGGACACAGAGGTGGCTTTGAGACCTTCTCTGTGCCTACATTTCTTCTGGAAGAGCTGCTCCTGCACAGGCTGTCAGTGTGACCAGGACTCGGGGATGTCCAGGGATAAAAGTCCTTCTCTCTTAGGTGCAAAGAGCAAGGAATAGAGTAGGAGACACAGTAACAGTTCTAGTTTGAAACATGTTTTGTGTCCTCTTAGATATGTTTTGAGTGGTTAAACTGCCATTATTATTTCCCAGTTTAATAGGAACTGTTCTGACTCCTCATGTTCCTTAGTATAAGAGAGCAAAATAAATGTTAAACCAGATTATGAGTGCTTGTTTCTGCAGTTTAAATAAATAACCTATCTTATTTTCAGTGTTTATTTTTAGTGAAAACTACACCTAGGCTGAGTATTTACTTCTAAAATTTTTCCACTCTTCTAACTTTAAAAAAAGTCATAACAAAATACGTAACGTATAGGCCTAAAATGAGAATTTGGCCCCACTTCTTCATCCAAATGTAGAACTTGTCCTCTACATGAGAATAGCTTATATAAAACAGTAATTTCTTAACAGTGTTGTCATCACTTCTGTATAGGAAGAGACAGAGGTAAATTTTAGTTAAAGATACCTTATAATTTTAGCAATGCACTTGCTTTCTGCACTTTTTTGGTCCTTTTTAAAAATTCTCCTTTCGAACTACTTCAGTTTGAATAACTATGCTCTTTGGACTTTTTTCTAAGCTGAAACACAAAAATTGTTTGATTCCATTCTGAAGCCACTGAAAATTTACAGACAAATGTAAGCTTTCTCCCATGTTTCAGCCTGTTCAGGACACTTGTTGAGAGAGTCTCTTTGGAGACAGTTCTGAAGGGCTAAGAGGTCCAGGAAGGCTGGACATTCTTCAAGAAGTAAGTCTTAGAGGCGCAGGAGCAGGCTGTCCCCATGTGTCATAAGATGCAGCAGCGGGGAAGATGACTGGCCTGGTTGAACAGGGAGCTTTTGCTGGGACTCAGGGAAAAAAGGAGAGTTTACCACCTTTGGAAGAAGGGGCAGGCAACTCAAGAAGAGTATAGGAATCTAGTTAGGTCATGCAGAAAAAACATCAGAAAGGCGAAAGAACAGCTAGAATTTAATCTGGACACTGTCATAAGAGATAATAAAAAAAGGTTTTTACAAATACATTAACAACAAAAAGAGAGCCAGGGAGAATCTCCACCCCTTATTGGATGCAGAGGGGAAGACTGTCAACAAGGAGGAGGAAGAGGCTAAGGTACTTAATGCCTTCTTTGCCTCAGTCTTTGATAGTAAGACCAGTTATCCTCAGGGTATTCAGCCCCTCGAGCTGGAAGACAGGGATGAAAAACAGAATAAACCCCCCATAATCCAAGAGGAAGCAGTTAGTGACCTGCTACACCACCTGGACAGCCACAAGTCTATGGGGCCAGACGGGATCCACCAAGAGTGCTGAGGGAGCTGGCGGGGGAGCTCGCCAAGCCACTCTCCATCGTTTATCAGTGGTCTTGGTCAACAGCAGAGGTCCCAGATGACTGGCGGCTTGCCAATGTGACACCCATCTACAAGAAGGGCCAGAAGGAGGATCCAGGCAATTATAGGCCTGTCAGCCTGACCTCAGTGCCAGGAAAGATCATGGAATGGATCATCCTGAGTGCACTCACGTGGCATGTGAAGGACAACCAGGGGATCAGGCCCAGCCAGCATGGGTTCATGAAA